>JARYGA010028676.1:0-23809 GCA_030545235.1 Helianthus tuberosus
TTTTCCTTAAGCTTCTGAAAAGCAGATTCCTGAGCCTCATTCCACTTGTAAGCAATACCCTTATGGGTGAGAGTCATGAGAGGTTGAGCGATCTTCGAAAATCCCTTGATAAATCTACGATAGTACCCTGCCAATCCCAAGAATTGGCGAACTTCGGTCGGCGACTTCGGTGTAGGCCAATTCTTAATGGAGTTGATCTTAGCTGGATCGACGTGAATCCCATCCTGATTGACCACGTGCCCAAGGAAATGGACTTCTCGAAGCCAGAAGTCACATTTTGAGAACTTGGCGTACAGTTACTCGTTGCGAAGGAGTTCGAGAATAAGACGCAGGTGTTGTTCATGGTCCTCTTGACTCTTCGAGTAGATCAGGATGTCGTCGATAAACACGATCACAAACTTGTCGATGTAGGGTTTGCACACTCGGTTCATGAGATCCATGAAAACCTCAGGTGTGTTGGTCATTCCAAAAGGCATGACGAGGAACTCGTAGTGACCATAACGAGTCCTGAACGCATTTTTGGAGATGTCCTCGTCGCGGACTCTCAACTGATGATAACCTGATCGCAGGTCAATCTTGGAGTAGTAACTTGACCCTTGCAACTGGTCGAATAGATCGTCGATACGTGGAAGTGGGTAATGGTTCTTAATGGTAACCTTGTTTAGCTCACGATAATCAATACACATTCGAAATGTGCCATCCTTCTTTTTGACAAAAAGTACTGGTGCTCCCCAGGGTGACAAACTAGAACGGATAAAACCTTTATCCAATAGTTCTTACAGCTGCGTAGAAAGTTCCTTTAGTTCAGCGGGGGCTAGTCGATAAGGTGCACGAGCTATGGGTGCCGCTCCGGGAGTTAGCTCAATTTGAAATTCGACCTGACAGTGAGGAGGGAGTCCAGGTAATTCCTCAGGGAATACCTCGGGATAGTCGCGTATGACAGGAAAATCTTCGATCCTCTTTTCCTTCTCCTGTGTGTCGGTGACGAGAGCTAAAATAGCGGTATGCCCCTTTCGTAAACACTTCTAGGCCTTTAGGAACGAGATGATGCCTGAGACAGCTCCATTCTTGTCACCTTGAACGATGAGGGGTTTACCAAAAGGACGGGAAATATGAACGACATTCTCTTGACAGAGGATTTAAGTCCGATGTTTAGATAACCAATCCATACCAATGACGACGTCGAAGCTTCCAAGAACGATAGGGAAGAGGTCGATGGAAAGGGTCTGACTGGACAATATGATTTTGCAGTCACTGATAACGTGTGAGGCCTGGATGTTTCTACCATTAGCTAACTCGACGACGCGCTTAGAGTTTAACGGCACAGGCATATGTTTAAGCTTCTTACTAACACGCATGGATACATAGCTAGCATCGGCTCCAGAATCAAACAATACAGAAACATAACGACCATCGAGTAGGAACTTACCCGCTATAACGTTGGGATCATTCCTTGCTTCTTCAGCTCCAATCACAAAAGTCCTTCCTCTTGCTCCATTGCCAGCGTTGTTGTTGTTATGATCGTTGTTTCCAGCGCCCTGATTATTGTTGCAGTTCTGGTTCAGTTCAGGGCAGTCCCTTCGCATGTGCCCCGTTGCTCCACATTTGTAGCAGCCGCGGTTGTTACCCTGTTGTTGCTGGTGTTGTCGCAGTTATTGAGGTTGGTTCTGCCTCGCAGGGTATGGACTTCTATAGTCTTTGGCTTCATGCCCCAACTTGTTGCACCTTTGGCAGCGATTCTTCTCATAAGGACCGTTGTGATGGCGATTGCACTTGTTGCACTTGGGTCGGTTTCCTTGGTAACCACCATGTTGTTGAGGGCCCTTGTTGTTGTTGTATTTCCTTTGCTGGACTGGGGCTTGAGTGGGGTTAGCATCCTTCCCTTGGTTGCTATCCCACTTACGCTTGTTCTCACTTGGAGTTTCAGTAGTAGTGCTGATCCTTTTGGGCAGCTTGCCCTGCTCCACGGTCTGATCAATGAGTTTGTGAGCTAGACGAATGACTGGCTAAATGGTAGTGAGGTTGGCTGAAGTGACCAAGCTCTGGATTTCAGGGACCAATCCCTTGAGGTACAACTCGATCCTTCGATAAGCAGGTTGAGACATGTTTGGGCAGAGAGCAACGTAGTGGTTGGACAGCTTGGTGTAAGTCTCAATTTCTGATCCAACCATCTTGAGCTCATAGTACTCGTTTTTGTGCTTGTGGATGTCGTCCCTGTTACAGTATTCTTCCTTGATCATGTTCTTGAAGTCTTCCCAAGTAGTGGCATTGGCAGTCTCCAACCCAAGCATCTGAATATGTGCTTTCTACCATGAGAGCACGTTTCCTTCAAGCGTACCAGTAGCAAACTTCACCCAACTAGCAGTGGGATACTCGCACACAGCAAACACAGATTTAACCTTCTCGATCCAGTGTAGAAGGCCTATGGCACCCTCAGTGCCATTAAAGGGGAGAGGTTTGCAATCCATGAAGGTTTTGAAGGTACAGACACGTGGTTGTATAGGTGCAGGTTGACCTGTCACGAAAAACGAAGCGAACAGATTTAGGAACGATAAGGCGATGCGGGAGTAGGATCTAAACATCCTAGAACGACAAGTTTTACCTCCAGGGTGGGCTGCAAAAGCTGCAACCACGGTTTTGATCAGGTTGATGAACTGAGCCTGAGTCATGTTAACGTTTCCTCTTTCGCGTCCGCTCATTTTCTTCATAACCAGAGAACACAGTATGAGTGTGACGTCGTATTGCAGTGAGGGTGAGAAAGAATAGGGATGTATATATATAACTAGGCACACTAGTACGTATAATATCACATAAACACCCAACAAGTAATCAAGTAAAACACAAGCCCGAGCCCTGAGGTCAAATACATTGAGTCTTGCACTTGGAGTGTAGTGTCGTCGCGAGTCACGGGTTATAGTCTGGTTTTTCCCAAAAAGATTTTTTTTAAACCGAGTTTACTATAACCAATGGCTCTGATACCAATCTGTCACACCCTCAAAATCCACATGCGGAGTACTACCGCGAGGTGTGTGACTGGCCAGGATCCAGCCATCAATCATACTGAACAGTAATAATGATAGCGTTCGCCAATCATAAAGGTTAGTGAAACTCATAGTTAAAGTCCAAAAGTTTTTAAGTTCAAATAACAGTTTAAATAAGTAGCGGAAGCATAGTAGAATAGTTCAAACAAAAGTTCAAGTTTCTAAATTATTTAATAAACCCAACACACGGGTTTAGACGTCCACTACACATCCCCAAACTGCAAGCTCCTAAGTCATTGAGTATCTGCAAAGCATGCAGTAGGGTATCAACAAAATGTTGGCGAGTTCACGAGTTTGTCCAGTTTTAATTCCAAAAACTTGTTTCGATAGTTAATTTACTCATTTATATCATGCCATGGGGAGCAACCCCATATGAAAGCTACTAAACTACGTCATACCGAATACTCTGCGACCTCTGTTTGTTTGCCCCGCATTATCAATGTCTATCATCATTGACAAGTTTTGCCTGAGTCTATTAGTTCACGACCGATCCTCTACAGGCACGGTGTGAGGCTGGTGAGACCTAGATAGTGCTACCAACTAATAACCCGTTCGCCTGGACCCGGCGACTAATCGGTATCAAGAGTAGGGACTTTAGTGATAGAGTTTCGTTTAGTCTTGCTCGTTGCATCTATTATAAATAGTAATTAACTTGAGCGTCCCACACAAGGGGAGAAAAGTATGTTTGTACCCCACACAAGGAGGTAGCGTTGTTTATTCGTTTCCCAACCACCGGGAACGCATGCTTTTAGAAAGGTTGTGAACTCACCTTGGGTTGCTCGGCAGATGGTTTACTTGGTCAAGTGTGCTGGTCAACCACGTCCTAATATGGTTACCAGTATAGGTCAGGCTCGGATACAAATAAGTCTCGTATGTATACACATATCTTATACATAGCACATAGGTTACACTATCATTCCCGATACTGTGCTTATTCTAACACACAACCAAATTAAATAGTAACAATTAACACATAGCATATATGTCATACAATGTCATTGGGCATGTCCTATCATACTAGCAGTTAACAGTAGCATGTATCACGAAGTTCAGTTTAAACAACAGCAGAAATACGCGGCCCAATCATGTCAATAACTAACGCGGCCCAATCACTAAGTTAAGCAGTCCAGTCACCAGGTGGTCTCGACTCGAGATCATAGGGTCTTGAGTCGCATCCAAAGGTCTCGAGTAGTGGATTTTCAAGTCGAGACCTTGTAGGTCTCGAGTCCCGTCTCGAGTTCAGATCAGGGGGTCCTGACTCGAGATCATGCCGGTCTCGAGTTCCTGAAGTTTGTCTGCTGCTCTTTAGTTGTCATGAGGAGGTCTTGACTCGCAACACTAATGGAATCTTTCTAGAACCTGACTAAACTTTGTACGAACCAATAGGATTTTCTTAACATGTTGCCATCATCCGTATATTCCTAATTTTGGATCAAATAAGCAATTTCAAAATATTCTATCATCATCAATCTGTTTTTCAATCAGGGTTTTCATCATTTGCAATCATGTTCATACAAAACAGATCCACACTAGCATTTACTATCTATGAATCATCACTGGCTCCTAGCAACTAGCATGCATTCTTTAATTCAGAAGCACATTTACATCCATGTTTCACAACAATCTTGCCTAATACCTTCAACAATATTATTATACAGAAACATGTTTGCATATGATCTATCATTAACATAATCTGAATATCAAGCTGGCACAATAGTCCTCTAATCATTTTAACCTTATTAGTCATATAGAAACATGCATATTATACAAGAACTTGTGCACCATTCAACAACTAAACACTTTCATCATACATAAACAATAGTCCTAATGCATATTATCATTAAACAATCAAGATGAGGCACTAACCGAAGTTGTTTGAGTGCGAGTATGTATGCGGGATCAAATAATGATTGAGCTTCAAGCCTTCACCTTCCAGCCGACCTCAAGAATGTAAGAATGTAGGGTGTTTGTAGGGTTTCTAGAGAGAGAAAGCTAGGGAGAGTGAAAGAGAGAGAGAGGATGGAATGTTTGGGAATTATGAGAGAATGGTGGCTGCCCAAAAATGGCAATGTCGGCTAATAACATGGATTTTATACCCAGGAGAGAGAGCATCGCATACCTTGGGCTTGGGTGCGGTTTCGAGTGGGCTCTTGGGCCAGTTCTAGTGGGTGCAGCCCACTAGTTTTAGTCTAGTAGATCCCGAGTCGAGACCTGGCGGTCTCGGCTCCTAATATAAAACACATTCCTAACTATATATATTACACATACACATCATGAATCACATATTACACAAAAATCACAAGTCTTCATTTAATAATATACGTACACATAACTTTATTACATAATATGGTTGTTTGGGAGGACCCGAAGTGTCACATTATCCCCAAGTTTTAAGAACTTTCGTCCTGAAAGTTAAAGCACAGCCACTGACAAGCTAGTGTATGTGAGAACGTCTCCGCGGTGTCTCACAAATACGACCCCGTATGTCAATGGCATGACCCGTGGCCAAAGTACTTGCTGTACTATCGCAGATTAGGAAAATCTTTGAGTTGACCATACCCCGTGTTGGCTTAGCATGGCCCGTGTTGGCTACCAGTTTTATCCTTTGCTGTTGTCTTTTCTTCTGCATAGCATCCACCCTTGGACACGGCCCCATTTCAAGTTTTCTGATCTTGCTATTTTGTGGTTTGGATGTGAATTGGGGCTTGGCGAGTTGCGTCAATTCCTCATTCTTTGCATTCATGTTGGTTTTTGCTGTCTTTTTGCTCCTTTTGCACATTTGACCATGAAAATTAAAAAGGAACAAAAAACCAATCTTTTTGTGGTTTGGATGTGAATTGGGGCTTGGCGAGTTGCGTCAATTCCTCATTCTTTGCATTCATGTTGGTTTTTGCTGTCTTTTTGCTCCTTTTGCACATTTGACCATGAAAATTAAAAAGGAACAAAAAACCAATCTTTTTCCAACATTAGTACTGAAAAAGGGTTGATTTCATGTCGTATTTGATATAACTTATATGTTATATTTTAAGCACATCAAATACACCCACACTTGAATAGGTAGAAGAGAAGGTTTTTGTCTCATCTTTAGAGTGTCGGGAATCCAAGTTCTAAATTTATTTTGTTTTTATTTTATTTACAGTCTTATTTGTCATGATTTATTTAAAACACAATTTAAGAAAAAATATTTTCTTTGGGCATAACATGCCTTTATAAAATTCTATTTAGTTATATACAAATTTACACACCTCACAAGTGGTCACTCAAAACTCGGCCGATGATGTATTAAGTTAAACGCTTGTGCCCGATTTTAGAACTTACTCCTACCATAGGCTTGACAATCGATCAAACCTCCTCCTTTTGACATTAAATCCTTATAAATATTAAGAGGGATTTTGAAGGGTATGTGGTGGTTCGGGTTTGGTATGTTTTATTGAAAAAGGTGAAAAGCGTAAAATATCGGTTTTTCTATTGCTTTGTGGCTTAGCAAAAAATCCTTTGGCATATTTTTCTGATTTTTTTTTGTGGTTGCCAAAGTTGAAACTGAGCCGTAATCGTAATTTCATAACCGATAAGTGTACAAAAATGAAAGATGAAAAATGAAAAAGTTTGCTTTTGTGGGTTTGGAAATGAAAAGGTTTTAAAGTTCAAAAGGTTTAACTAGGGGGATGTTTTTGGATAAAGCAAAGAAAAATAAAGGTTTTGTTTTAAGAAAATGGGTTGATCCTAATGCCTCCATCATTTACTTACTTGGATTTTTGTTGGTATGGACTTGGAACGTATCACATCGTCAAGTTCTAGATTCGTGAGAACCAAACGGGCTATTCACACAAGAAACGAAAATTGAGCAATTAGTATAGATGTATATTTGTATGCTCGGTAATGGCTCAAAACTCACTTTTGTGGAAAAAGGATTGTAGTGTGAAAATGTATATATAATCAAATTTTACAAAGATTTATCATGCCCATTTTCGTAATTTTCTAAATTGGTTCTTTTTAGCACGACGCTATCAGTTGTAAATTTGTAAAAACATAATTTTTAGAACTTGTTTTACCCAACTAAACCAAGATAAGTAAAAGAAAATAAAAAGAAGAATTTTGAAAAAGTTTGGGGTGATTAGCGGTTCCAAGGAGAGTTTTGTGTAAGGCTTGGTTTAGGACAAACGATTCAAGGATTTTACTATCCTCCCTCCCACACTTAAATTACACATTGCCCTCAATGTGTCCCAAATAGGATTTATTTTGATAAAATATGTAAAAAGTGTGAAAGTAGAAAAAAAAAATATTGTTACTGGCACTTGCAGCACGGGGGCGTGCCATGGGGACACGGCCCCGTGTCTAAAGTGCCAGTAATAATTTTGAATCAGAAGACTTACAGTGGGGTGGCCACGGGGGCATGCTGGGTGAGCACGGCCCGTGCCACCTTCTGGATAGAAAAAATTTGACAACAGTAAGTTGGGCACGGGGGCGTGCTGGGTGAGGATGGCCCCGTGCTACAGCCACTGATTTGCAGTTTATGAGTCGGGAGGCCTTTGATTTACGTGCATGGGTTTCATTTTTCATCATCCATCTGGTGTTTCCGCTTTCTTTAACACATTTATTTAAATAACCATCATCCAATCATCCATTTCATTAAAAATAAAAAAAACATTATAAGAAATTAAAAATTACAAACCTACATAAAACTAAGATAGATAGATGGATGGATGGATGGATGGATGGATGGATGGATGGATGGATGGATGGATAGATGGATAGATAGATAGATAGGATCTTGAGAATGCCTCTCCGAGATCATTTTTAAACAACCCTAAAGCTACGTTCCTAGATCTACGAATGTTAGATGATGGAGGACTAGAGCTTTTATGGGAAATACTCAATGTAGAGGTCATTGGGCATATCTTCGATCTCTCTTGGAAGGAAGATAAAGGGTTCCTCTTCTACCTCTTCTTGAGGGGGAGCGGGATTTATCGGTACCTCAAAGGCAACATTGATAGGGGAGGCTCCAGAATCTCGTCTTCCATCCCGTAGGTTAAATGACCTCATTAGCGAGGTTCCAATCTTCTTCTGGGAAGATTGGCTCCATCGGAGGAAAGGCCAAGACATTCAACCTATGGTGTAAAAGGTTGATTTCTCTGAAACAATCTTCTAGCCCCATGGTGAGATAGTTAACACGGTCTACTTAGAACCTCCTCCGCTGGTCATCTCGTCGAGACTTTCTCTCAAGGCACTCACATATCTTACAAGAGTGGCCTCGAGGGAGAGCCTTCTCCCTCTTCTCTGGTTCCTGGAGCTTGTTGATGACGTTCCACTTTGCTGACTTGACATCTTGAGAGAAAATGACCAATCGTTAAAAAGATATGGAATATTAGATTGTTCAGCAGGGCCCCATGCCAGAGTGGCATGGCCTCGTGCTGCTCTAACTGCTCCAGATTCTTAGCTCTAAAATTTTTATTTTAAGTTAGATTTGATTGATTTTTAACTTTCTGAACGTAAATAACTTAAAATAATGTTTTACTAAAGTGGATTTGCAAAACTTTGAGCTATGAATCAAGAGTATGACCCTCCTATTGAAGCTTTTTAAGCTTGAAGCTTCAAGCTTCAATGGAGTTCATGGAAGAATGAAGAAGGGGAAAGGACCAAAGAGGAAAGGACAAGAAGGTCAAATAAGACCTTTTAAAGAACATACCTTTTGGGGTATGTGTGAAGAATCTCCAGGATCCTGCTCTTTTGGAATGGTTCCAAACATTCTCCCCAAAGGCTGACTTTATAGACAGTGACAGCACGCGGGCACGGCCCCGTGCTTGGGCAGCATGGCCCCGTGCTAGATGCATGTGTCGGAGAATGTTGTCCGTTAGTTGAATACGGGCCACGTCATCATTGACACGGCACCGTTCTGAAAAAATACGAGGGGCACGGCCTCGTGTTCGTTCGGCACGCCCCATGTTTTTAGAAGAATGCTGGGCACGGCCCCGTGTTCAAGGAACACGACCCTGTGTTCAGAGTTTTTATGAAGATTTTCTAGGTTTTTAAGGAATTATCCAACATCGGGTGGTTCCTTTTTGTTGGAACAACACCGTATTGTCGGATATACCGCAGACTTAGGCGAGGGATACGAAAAAAAAGAGGTTATCGGAAAGATAGAAGACTTCTTTAAAAATGGGAAACGGGATCATCCCTTATTTACCTTTTTCGGGCTCTTTTTAAAGAAGGTATGAGTCGATTTGCTCTCGTCCATGATGTTGGTGTGAAATTCACACTCGGTAAGGGGGACCGTCATTGTAGAATCGAAACAGGGACGACTGTCGCTTTCGTTTTCGCGGTCGTCTATGGTGAAGGGTTGGTTGACCTCGGTGTTGTTGTATGCACTTGATATTTCCTCCATCGATTCTCCTTCGGATGGAATCCTTGATGAATATCACGCCTTCATGAAGGATTCTAGTTCTTTGATCTTTAGGATAATCCTTTATTCAATTTGACTTATGTCTTCTAAGTCATCTAGGTGAGAGGTTTGATGGAGTTCAGGCGGAGGGATTTCATCATTATTTCCACTCCCGCTTGTTTCAAAATATTCGTTACAGGAAAACGATGGGGCTAAATAGTGGGGAGTGAAGTTTAGAATGCCATATTCCGATTCTTCATGATCCTCACCACAATAATCGCACCATAAACCGTAAGAGTGGCAAGGATAGAAAAAAATCAAAGAAATCCATGTTTTTTTAGATTGTCGGGATCAGGCGGTCACTATTTTCTTACAAACTGTTGGTTTGACACGGCCCGTGCTAGGGTAACACGGCCCCGTGCTGCAGTCTGTATCTGGCAGAAATAGTTTTTAAGATACTAGAGAGTTGACACGGACCCGTGTTAGGACAGCACGACCCTGTGTCAATTCTGCAGAAAGTGAAAAATTAAAAGAAAAAGAAGAAAAAGCTAAAAAATATAGAAAGGATTAGGCCGTCGGTTTTAAGCTTTCTTAAAATTATTGTGTCCCCTGCAACGGCGCCAAAAACTTGACGTGTGCGGGTGTGTATATATTTTTAGTATATTTTTAGCACTTTTTACTCGCCAATTAAAGTTTTAAATTTATAAACACGATATTCTGCTATCACTCTACACACGCGTTAGGGCAAGCGCACCCATCTTGGACGTAGTATAATGATAGCAAGATACCGAAGTCGTCCAAGAACACAAGAGCTTTTAGTACCGGCTTATCGCCAACGTCTAATCGAACCAAAGTTTGAGAAAAGGTTTTTAAACTATAAAAAGATAAACTAAAAATAGAAAATAAACTAAAATGAAAAACATATAGACAACAAAGAATCACTTGGTTCCAACTTATCTTTCATGTACCCTTTTGATGATTTCCGCAATTTTGGGCGTTTTAAGATATCATCTTAGTTATAGTAGTAGGCCCCTCTTGTGAAGGCGACGTTACCCTCAACCTAGTGGTTTGAGTCAGCAAGGATACAATCCCACTAGGTCGGAATACTGAAAGATAATTAAGTTAGTTATTAATGCAAAAAGTGGTGGGCCCCCTTCCAGGCAGCGATCACCCTCAACCCGTTGGTCTGAGTCAACAGGGATACAGTCCTCGCGGGGTTGGTTTAAAGTTTTAATAGTAGTTTATAAATAAGGGATTCAAGCTTTTTGCACCTCTCCTGTGGTGGGTAATGCCCGCTCCGACTCGTGAGCTGTTACTCGCCTTGAACCAGGTTCTCGTAGGATCTATACACTGAACGAGACATAAAACTTACCCAACCACCCTTCTTACCCCCTTACATGCAATTAACGCGCTTTATATAGACTGTAAAGACACGAATATGTGAATCACTGACATATGAAGAATGATTTGATAAATTTGCCTTCAATATAAAAAACTAGTTATTAAAGTCATTAATACATACCCAATTAAAAAGTTGCCAAAGATTGGAAATCATAAAAGAAAATACATAAAAAAAATATGTCTTCACCAAGTGATGTAAGAGTTTAGCCAAGCATGACCTTTTTTTGACAAAGACTCTTACTATCAATCTTGGATCCCGAGACTACACACACACTCTAAAAGATGGAAAATGGATGATAGTGGTTGATGATGGTGTTGTAGTGGTGGCAAGTGAGAGATAAGTGGTTTGCCAAGGTATGGTTTGGAGTGGAACCAAGCACATCTATTTATAGCTGAAATCAGAAGCTCCACCAGGGCCCGTGCCCGCCTGGCACGGCCCTGTGGTCATTTCTCTCTCCCTCTATGTCTCTCTCTCTCTCTCTTCCTCATTAACTGCTTATCAGATCTTGTACTAACACGACCCCGTGTGTCAATGGCATGGCTCGTGGCCAAAGTACTTGCTGTACTACCGCATATTCTGAATATCTTTGAGTTGACCACTCCCCATGTTGGCTTAGCACGGCCCCGTGTTGGCTGCCAGTTTTGTCCTTTGCTGTTGTCTTTCTTCTGCACAGCATCCACCCTCGGACGCGG
Organism: Helianthus tuberosus; assembly: GCA_030545235.1. NCBI lineage: Eukaryota > Viridiplantae > Streptophyta > Magnoliopsida > Asterales > Asteraceae > Helianthus > Helianthus tuberosus. The sequence goes on from JARYGA010028676.1 coordinate 11,515, forward strand.
CTCGTGTCTGGTGGACACGGCCACGTGTCAAGTCTTCTGATCCTTACTATTTTATGGTTTGGATGTGAATTGGGGCTTGGCGAGTTGCGTCAATTCCTCCTTCTTTGCATTTATGTTGGTTCTTGCTGTCGTTTTGCTCCTTTTGCACATTTAATCTCTTTTGACCCTGAAAATTAAAAAGGAACAAAAAACTAAGCTTTTTTCCATGTTGTATTTGATATAATTTATATGTTGTATTTTAAGCACATCAATGCCTAGTGCCGAAAACCCCAATGTATTTGAGCCAAAAAAGCCGGAAAACTATTCCGAATAAGATTATTAAAAATTCGAGCTAGATGTGAAAGCCTTTAGTATCGAGGCTATGGCTCTGCCGAATGATATCTATGATGGCCTGTTGCATTGTGACAGTGCTAAGGAGTTGTGGGATTCGCTGAAGGAACAATTTGGTGGAACGGAGGATGTTATCGATAATACTCGAGAAATCCTTAACCAGTAATATGAAGCCTTCACTCACGTCAAGGGGAGATCCTTACTCAAAAATTTGAACGTTTTTCATGTCTTATAAGTGAATTAAAGTTGCTTAACAAGGAATTTACTAAAGACACTTTATGTAACCGATTTTTGAGATCTCTGCCTGAAAATTGGGACACTTTTGTGATAGTGATGAGGACATCCCCAAATTTCAAGGACATGAGCCTGACCAAGCTTCATGCAAAGCTCCTAACCTTTGAGAGGGAACTTGTCCAAAAGAAAAGGCTCTAGGAAACTGGAAAGGTGTCTGAGGATTACGTTTTTTCTAACACAACACTTTTGAGTCAGGAATGATCATCGCCTGGGATGGGAAATGATCCTAGTTTTGATCATTTTATTTATATTTCTACTTGTATAACATTCCACCAGTTATACTTTTGCAGCAAACGATGATACTCATGTCACTTATAATTTGTCGTTTGTTCTTGATGATCTTAAGCATAGACCCTACTTGTAACACCTCGCAAAATCGTGTCCAATATAGTATCGACACATGTCATGAACTTTAAACGTGTAACGGATTGATTACGAGGGACTAAAGTTGACTAACGAAGAAAGTATATGTATATAAGGATGCAAAGTGTCAACATTTGATAATTATGCCTTTCAACAACCCTACATGGTGTTTATACCCTAAAACGAATGTATCATGAAGCGTGTGAAACCGTTTGTGGGAGAAAGTGAAAGTTTACAAGACGCGAGGGTTAAATGTGTCAACATGTTAAAGTTATACCTCTGAGGTATATAGACGATTAATTATACTCCCAAGAATAAGTGGTAAAAATTTCACAAGGTTTCGATATCGTATGAGAAAGATACGCTAACTTTCGTAATTAAGGGGTTAAAAGCGTCAACTAGGAAAAACTTGTGTTTTCGGTTATCGTTTAACGAAACCGGACCTAATGATGATTGGTTTTATCTCATGGATTATAGAAATATAAATTTCATGGGTTAAAAGTGCCTAAACTGGAAGAAATTATGCATTAGAAAGTCCAGGGGGTGAAAATGACATTTGTGAAACTAGGATTGCTGATCAGCTAGGTGCTGGCGCTACGCCACCAGCTGGGGTCTTCCCCGTGGCGTAGCGTGACGGACTACCAGTATCAGAAAAGTCAGTTTAACGTGTCAGCTTGCATGTTTGCGCGATTCAGCGAGTTTGCCACCCTCTAGCTCCTTGAAACACGTCCCTGGACACTTGTTATCACCTCTGGAGTTGCCATAACACCTGTAACAATCTCCAAGACCCATTCTTGGCTATATATAGAGCTCATTGTTGCACTTGTGAACTCACACTTGAGCAATTCACTTGGAAAGCTTCCAAACTCTTGTTCTGAGGATTTCTGGAGCTCAAGACCACTTCCCAAGCATTCTTAGTCGTGCATAGGACTTCAGTAAGTGTCCTTAACCGTTCATAATTCAGTTTTACTTAGTTAATTAGCCTAAAGTCAAACCGTCGTAATTAAGGTTTGACTTCGTGATTAATTAAAATTTGTCAAGTCAAATCACGAATTGAAAGTAGCTTTGAGTTGGTATTTATGTGGGTAATAAACCCTTAAAAGGGCACCCTCTGATTCCCACTCTAACAAGGACAATTGTCAGGTCAAAGTTAATTTTAAAAAGTCAACAGAAAGCTAATTTTCGCATAAACACATAATTAACAACGTAGAAGCTATGAAACCTGTTTTATCACTCATATAACTTGGTAATTAATGTAAGAACATGTTTAGGCATGTTCAACCCGACAATTTTCAGTCTAAGCTCGGTTCGGAACCGAAAGTCGCAAAAGTAGACTTTTGCTTTGACTTTCAGTTCTGACCCATTAGAGCATGTTTTAGAATTTCCTTAGAGCTCTATTAGGACTAGGTTATTGATTAGTGTAACCCTCTGAGGTTATACAACTTGGTTCATTAGTTATCCGATTCATATGCAAGTTTCCGTTATATGCCTAAATATTGACCATAATGCCCTTTTGACCTTAAAACAAGAATTTTGAAAATGTGAGAAGACAATAATATTTATTACAGATTTATAAACATGTCCCTAAATTTTCACATCAATTGGAGGTCTAGATTAAGAGTTATGCTCAATAGCGTAATTAGAAAGTTTTTTATTAATTAAACGGCATAATTATCATATAGCCTATCTAAACCCAATTTTTAATACCAAACTTTTTACCCACTGATGTATAATAATATTTTGGGATTTTTGAAGATTTTTATTTATTTTTAAGCTGAGCATAACATAGAGTACTAACCTTAATTCGGTAATTGTCGGTTTTGCTCTTTTGGCCTATAAAATGAGTTTTACAAAACATTTGGACACCCAAGCTTTTGCTAATGATTTGTTATGATAAATAAAACATTTTAAGCTTTCTAGAATGATAAAAATATCAGCTTTTCATATAAAATCCGGAAATCGCTTAAAATCGCCTTTTACGCGTTTTTAAGGCATAGTATAAGTTAAAACTATTTTTAACATATAAGGTTTGATACCTACTGATGTTTTAAGTAAATTTATATATTTTAACAATAAAGAAAAGTTTTTCAACTCGGATTCCCTATTTTGACCTTTAAAGCCTATGTGAAATTACCAAAATGCCCCTACGGTGCATAGTTTAGTTATAAAAGGTAAATTTCACCTATATACCATACCCTACTATTATGACTTATAAAAATAAGTATTTTTACTGAATACATCAGACCTGAAATTCAGATTTATATTTAAACTCTTTTATGAGCTTTAAAATGACCAAAACGCCCCTTCGGGGCATAGTTTGAATTTAAATCCATTTTGGGCATAATGGAAGGTATCCTACTGATATTACAACATATTTAAGGCATATTAACTTAGGAAACCTGTTCATGAATCATTTGGTTACCCGTCACGCATTATTCGTGTTCGGTGCGGTTTATGTAACTAGTTTGCATAAATTAGCCGAAACGGGTCAAACTTATCTTTATCTCAAAATCCAGAATGTGGTTAGTTTACCCATATTATACAGGTATACAAACTTGTCGGGTCTAAACCACAATCTAATCCGGTCATCGCTTAATCGTGCGTTTTGAACCGTATATCTTCCTTTAAAACTAACCGGTCTAAGTTTAGATTTATTTAAGACCCGTTAGGAATCTAATTGGTTATTAAAAACCTTCGTTCTAGATTAGGAGCCCGGTAAAAGCTACGTGCACTTGCTGTTTGTGAATTTTACGTGCTCAGGTAAATACTTTTAACTTATTTTCCCTATACGGGCTTGGGATACGTTGTTATAATAATACCGCTTGGTCGGATATGTAGTCATTTAAATCGGATTGTGATTAATGTAATTACATAACTCGTTTTAATCTGTATTATATGGTGTATGGCCTTTGGGGGTTAAATGACCATGTCTCGGATATCCTTGGCATCATTCAAAGAAATGGCCACGACCTAAGCACGGGGTGTAGGCATACACCTGACAGTTGCATTATGTAAAAACTGGTAATCCACTATAAAGGAATCAACCTTGTGGGCATTATACCTGTGGCGTGTCAGTTAATCTTGACCGGCTCTACCAACCGGCCCTGACGGACGACAAATAAGTAAAACTGTATACAAGTTTATTTTTAAATAGTTGTCCCAAGTTATAAAATATATTTTGTCCCTTGTGCATTCAAATCAATTTTCTTAAACTCTTTTCAAAATGAGTCCGTTAATTGTATTTACCAGTGTAAACTGACGTATTTTCCAAAAAGGTTAAGTGCAGGTACTAGACGAAATAGGCTGGCTACTCCTGGCATCATTAATCAAGTCTTGCAAGCTCTAGATGTTAAAGTCTGTTGAACAATAATCTTTTTATCTTTCGATCCTCCTGTGGATCCATTACAGTCCGTTGTGATACTTTGATATTACAATTTATTCGGTTCGTAATGTGATTCATCTTTTGCTTCCGCTGTGCATTTAAATTGTGTTGTTTGACCATGATGATATCAACTACGTCACGATACTCCCCACCGGGCCCACCGGTAATACGTGGAAATATCGGGGTGTGACAGGTTGGTATCAGAGCCAACGTTGAGTGAATTAAACACTAGCCTTTTGTGTTTAATCTCAATGACACAGTTGCACATTCCTCGACTTTCGAGTCTAGACAAAGAACTTAGGAATAATCCGAATTTGTTTTTATTTCTAACTTGGTCCTTTATATTTCTTTGTTGTCCTATTGTTTGTTTTGAGAGGATCTACTACAATGCCGCCAAGATTCCGTGGTAGGGGAAGAGGCAAGGGGCCATTCCTTGCCCCCAATGATCATGAGGCCGGCCATCACACCGGCGAACACCATCCGACACCCAAGGCAGAAGTCCTCAAGAAAACAGGAGGACCCCTATAGAACCTGCAAGGCGCTCAGTCTCGCTGAGCTCCTCCCCCTCATACCTAAACTCCTACGGGCCTCAATCGGAAAATGAGCCCCACAACTCCTACCAATCCTAAATACCAATCCAAGGCCATAACTCACCTTTCGATGACCTGACACCTGTTTTCCAAAGCCGGTTCAACCCGGCAAACTACATTGAAGAACCAGTGGGTTTTAACCCATTGGAACCTGAAGACCACTTCTCGGGCGACCATGCGATAGACAAGGACGAAGACACGGATCCCGCCGAGCCTCCAACCGGGACCCCTAACCACCCCATCGAGATTTCGGATGGGTCACCTTTTCTAGGATCACCTTATAGCGGTCCCGACAGCTATGAGGCGAGGTTTAACCAGATCGACTGGGTGTTTACTCCCAATTACCACAACTCACCGCAGCAGGATCCCTCCGAGGATTCCCGTTTTGTAGCGGTCACTCCGCCACCACCACCAGTGCAGCAACAGCCTCCGGAGCCACCGAGGCGCAGGAGAACAATCGCACGGATGTCCGTGTGAGGGGGAGTCCGCATCAGCACTCCTCAACATTCTAGTGGAAGCCATTATCCGCCACTATACGAAGACCCACAGATGGGTGGGCCTTCGAACCCTGTATCTGAGGTGCAGTCTACACCGGTCGCACCACCGCCAGTGGGTTTTGATAACCCAATTCCTACTTACACCAGTGCAGCGGCTTTCAACCCAATACCTACATACGCCGGTACAGCAGCATATAACCCGTTTGAGCAGCCGGCCCACACCAACTACAACTATGTTGAGGCTGACCCATATCTGGTAGCGGCATCAAACTACAATTCCCTTCATCCGGAAGGACCCTTTGGAGTCCCATATCAAGCGGGATATCCACACTATGGGTACCCACCCTATGGGTATCAACAACCGCCACCTCCTCAACCTCCACTGTATCAGCAGCCCCCGCAGCCGCCAGTGATATCACCACCGCAGCATCAAGAGATTCTTCAAAGGTTGAATCAGGTGCAGCAGGAGGTTCGGAAAGGGCGTAGGCAAAACCGAGGAATTTTCAAGGGTCTGGTAAGCTTAATCAAAGGAAAGACCAAAAAGGATCATTAAATCCTTTAATTGTTTATTTGTATTTCTGTATTGTCTAATTAAGTCCCTGCGTGGACATCTGTTTCTGTAATCAGTCCCTGCGAGGACTTGTAGTTTCTGTTTAGCCCCTGCGTGGGCATGTCTTTCCTGTTAGCCCATGCGTGAGCATGTATTTCTGTTTAGCCCCTGCGTGGGCAACTATTTCTTTTAAAGTCCCGTTTAGGGAAAACATGTACTCTTTAATGTTGTAGTGGAATGGTTTAATTTAAAATTTCATTTTTGTTAATGATATTCATAAACATAAAGTATGAAATAAATAAAAATTATCATTCCTTTTATAAGATCTGTCATTATAATAAAATCTAAAAAGGGACAAAAACCTAGCCCATGTGTCATTTTAAGACTGGGCCATGATGGTAGTTCCTCAATTAGATTCAGATCCTGATTAACAATCTCAATTTAAGATTTATTCCATTTTTTAAATTTAAATAAAAATCTTAAAGGGTATAACCTAGCCTGCATGTCATTATAAGACCTGGCCATGCTGGTAAAACCTGTTTAAAAAGAGATTCAAATCCTTGTTAACATCTGAAAACATGTTAACATTCCTGGCTAAAGTGATTCGTAAAATCACACGTGTCATCCTTACATTGGGTTATCCAAAATCCCTCTTTATTATTTAAACATCCATTTGTGATGAAGTGCCTACGGGCCATGATTAATGTCCTTTGAGACTAAAAGACAGTGGTGGTCTACAACTCCCTGTCAAGAAAAGGTAATGAAATTTGATTCAAACCTTAGCACCTCGATCATATAAGATCTTGACTTATACTTTAAAAGTGTCCATGTGACTTGGCTTTTGTGCCATTATTACAATTAATTATAACTAAGGGTTATTAATGAAAAAATCCTGAATAAAATACTTAATAAATTAGCTAATATGATTCTTTAATACCATGGTTAATAAATTAATAAGATGACAAATCTATTATAAACTTCTAAGAAGTCATTGTCATCATTTTATGTAGCAATCAGACTACATGGCTGAGTCCGAAGAAATCAACAGTCACCCGAAGGAAAATCAAGATGCCACCAGAATCAACATATCTGGTGCATAACTTCAAGCATTGGTTGATAATGCTGTTACCAAGGCCTTGGATAGGCAATTCAATGAGTCGAGTGGTACCCGAAGCAGGACCCTATCTGAACCCCATTCTAAACCTAAGACTCACTCTGAAGCTCATAGTAAGCCACATTCTAAACCTAAGGGGTCAAAGAAGGATGATGACGATCATCACTCCTCAAACCAGCATAGTGTTCCGTTGAAGAAGATTGAGCACAAACGAGAACCACGTGGTAAGTCCTGTACCTACAAATATGTCGTCTCCTGCAAGCCCAGGGATTTCACTGGGGAGAAAGGGGCTGTGGATTGCATGACATGGTTAGACTAAATGGATACCGTGGTTGACATCAGTGGTTGCACTGATAGGGATATTGTGAAGTATGTATCTCAGTCGTTTAAAGGAGAAGCACTAGCCTGGTGGAGGTCACTAATCCAGGCTACTGGGAAGATCCCGCTGTACAATCTGTCATGGGATCTGTTTGTTGCTCTTATCAAGGAGAATTACTGCCCTCAACATGAGGTTGAAAGGATTGAGTCCGACTTCTTATCATTAGTGATGAAAAATCTAGATTGTCAAGCTTACCTCACCAGTTTCAATACCCTGTCTAGACTGGTTCCGTATCTGGTAACACCGAAACCCAAGCGAATAACTCGTTTCATTGGGGGTTTAGCCCCAGAGATCAAGGCTAGTGTTAAGGCATCACGACCTGCTACTTTTAGGTCAGCAGCTGATTTGTCTTTATCCCTTACTTTAGATGCGATCAGGCTGAGATCGCTTAAGAACTCTGAAGAAAGTAAGAGAAAACATGAGGGCGATAACTCACGACGGTCTGAGAAGAAGCATAAGGGTAACACGGACCACAAGAAGAAGTCTGGGTCCAACAAGGGTAATCAGCAAGCAGATGAAAAGTCAAAGTTCAAAACCTGCCAGAAACGTCACTTTGGAAAATGCAGGTTCGAATCCAAGTCTCAGTCAAAACCATTTGCATGTGGGTTATGCAAATCCAAAGAGCACAAGACGATATAGTGCAAGAAGATAAAGGATGCAACGTGCTATAACTGTAACGAGAAGGGGCACATCAAGTCCAACTGCCCTAAGTATGCCAAGAAGCCTGAAGAAGTCAAGAAGACCAATGCAAGGGTCTTTCGAATGGATGCACGAGAAGCCATTCAGGATGATAATGTGATCACATGTACCTTTCTCATCAATGATGTTTATGCAAGGGTATTATTTGATTCGGGTGCAGATAAGTCGTTTGTAGATGATAAGTTTTGTAAGTTGTTGAATTTACCTGTTAAAACCCTAAGTGTGAAATATGAAGTAGAGTTGGCCGATGGTACCAAAGAAACTGCCTCAACTATATTAGATGGATGTTTTATATCCATTAGGAACCACTCCTTTCCATTATCCTTGCTTCCTTTGAAGTTAGCTGGTTTCGTCATAGTTATAGGCATGGACTGGTTATCTCATAACCAAGCCCAGACTGTTTGCAACAAGAAACAAGTGGTGATCAAGACTCCGTATGGTGAGCCACTTACCATACAAGGAGATACCCAGTATGGGTTGCCTAAGCAACTGTCTGTGCTTAAGGCATCAAGGTGTATGAAGAAAGGTTGTGTCATTTATATGGCATAAGTGACTATTGATGAGCCAAAACCTAAGATTGAAGACAACCATGTCATTTCTGAATATCCAGAAGCATTCCCTGAAGAACTACCTAGTTTGCCGCCAGATAGGCAAGTGGAGTTCAGAATCGACATTATACCTGGAGCAGCACCTGTTGCAATAGCACCTTACCGATTAGCCCCAACTGAGATGAAAGAGTTGACAACTCCGTTGGATGATTTGTAGGCAAAAGGATTTATTAGACCTATCTCGTTTCCATGGGGAGCACCTATTCTGTTTGTTAAGAAGAAAGATGGATCAATGCGGTTGTGCATTGATTATCGTGAGCTAAACAAGGTTACAATCAAGAACAGATATCCATTGCCCAGGATTGACGATTTGTTCGATCAACTGCAAGGAGCAAGTTACTTCTCCAAGATTGACTTAAGGTCAGGTTACCATCAGTTGAAGGTTAGAGATGAAGATGTACACAAGACTGCATTTAGGACTCGTTATGGTCATTACGAGTTCCTAGTGATGCCTTTTGGGCTCACTAATGCACCAGCATCGTTCATGGACCTCATGAATCGCGTTTGCAAACCCTACTTGGACAAGTTTGTCATTGTATTCATTGATGACATTCTTATTTATTCAAAGAATTAGGCTGACCATGAGAAGCACCTTCGGTGTATTCTTAAACTTCTTCAGCAAGAGAAGCTTTATGCTAAGTTCTCTAAGTGTGAATTTTGGCTTCGTGAAGTCCAATTCCTTGGACATATGGTTAGCGTGCGTGGTATCCAAGTGGATCCCGCTAAGATTGAGGCTATCATGAATTGGCAGGAGCCGAAGACGCCCACAGAGATTCGCAGCATCTTAGGTCTGGCAGGATACTATAGGCGTTTTATTGAAAACTTCTCAAGGATTGCAGCACCCCTAACTTCGTTGACTAGTAAGAATATTAAGTTTGATTGGGGTCCTAAACAACAAGAATCGTTTGATATACTTAAGCAGAAACTAAGTAATGCACCTGTGTTGACATTGCCTGAAGGAACTGAAGAATTTGTGGTTTACTGCGACACATCACACACGGGCATGGGGTGTGTGCTAATGCAGAAAGGTAAAGTTATTGCATATGCTTCTCGATAGTTAAAGGCGCATGAGAAGAATTACACCACCCACGATTTGGAGTTGAGTGCCGTTGTATTTGCACTAAAACTATCGAGACATTATTTATATGGCACCAAGTGTGTGATCTATTCTGATAACAAGAGCCTTCAACATCTGTTTAATCAGAAGGATCTGAACATGAGGCAGCGACGATGGATGGAGACACTGAATGATTATGATTGTGAAATCTGATACCATCCAGGCAAGGCGAATGTAGTCGCCGATGCCTTAAGTAGGAAGGAAAGGGTGAAACCCATAAGAATCAATGCCAAGAGCATTGAATTGAAAAACAGCTTAAATGAAAGATTGTTAGCCGCTCAAAAAGAAGCTGTACTAGAAGCCAACTACCCGAATGAGAAGTTGGGAGTAACTGCTGAACAGTTATCACATGGCAAGGATGGAATTCTAAGATTGAATGGACGAATATGGGTTCCGATCTATGGAGGACTTCAGGATGTTATCCTCCAAGAAGCCCACAGTTCTAAGTATTCTGTTCATCCTGGGAGTGATAAGATGTACCAGGATTTGAAGGCAAATTTTTGGTGGATAGGCTTGAAAAAGTCTATAGCTACTTATGTAGCCAAACGTTTAACGTGCGCGCAAGTTAAAGCAGAACACACAGAAGCCGTCAGGTTTGCTACAACAGCCTGAACTTCCCACCTGGAAGTGGGAAATGGTGACTATGGATTTTATCACCAAGTTACCAAAGACGAAGAGAGGAAATGATACTATTTGGGTTATAGTGGATAGACTGACTAAGTCAGCCCACTTCCTACCTATTAAGGAAACACACAGCTCAGATAAGTTAGCTCAGCTGTACGTGGACGAGATTGTATCTCTCCACAGAGTGCCAGTGTCTATCATTTCTGATAGGGATACGAGGTATACATCGCATTTCTGGAAAAGCTTTCAGCAATCCCTAGGCACTCGATTAAATTTCATCACTGCATATCATCCTCAGACGTATGGACAGAGTGAGCGTACTATTCAGACACTCGAATATATGCTATGAGCTTGTGTTATTGACCTAGGTGGAAGTTGGGATGATCATCTTCCATTGATTGAATTTTCATACAATAATAGTTATCATTCCAGTATCCAAGCTGCACCTTTTGAAGCTTTGTATGGAAGAAAGTGCATAACGCCCGTTTGTTGGGCAGAAGTTGGAGATGTCCAACTAACAGGACCTGATATAGTCCTGGAGACGACATATAAGATTGTGCAGATAAGAGATCGTCTCAAAGCTGCCAGGGATAGGCAGAAAAGCTACGCAGATTTAAGGCGTAAACCTCTGAAATTCGAGGTTGGTGACAAAGTGTTGCTTAAGGTCTCACCCTGGAAAGGGGTGATGCGATTTGGCAAGAAAGGCAAGTTAAGCCCAAGATATATAGGACCATTCGAGATCATTGAATGTGTCAGAACAGTGGCTTATAAGTTAAATTTGCCTGAAGAGCTCAGTGGTATTCATAATGTATTCCACATCTGCAATCTGAAGAAATGTCTAGCTGATGAATCACTAGTCATATCGCATACGGATGTGCACATAGAGGAGAGCCTGAAATTTGTTGAGAAACCTTTGTCAATTGAGGATCGACAGGTTAAGAAGCTTCGAAGGAAGCATGTACCGATTGTAAAGGTTAAATGGGACGCCCGTAGAGGTCCCGAGTATACGTGGGAGGTAGAGTCCACAATGAAAGACAAGTACCCTCATTTATTTCAATAAATCTCGAGGTCGAGATTTCTTTTAAGGGGGTGAGGATGTAACACCTCGCAAAATCGTGTCCAATATAGTATCGACACATGTCATGAACTTTAAACGTGTAACGGATTGATTACGAGGGATTAAAGTTGACTAACGAAGAAAGTATATGTATATAAGGATGAAAAGTGTCAACATTTGATAATTATGCCTTTCAACAACCCTACATGGTGCTTATACCCTAAAACGAATGTATCATGAAGCGTGTGAAACCGTTTGTGGAAGAAAGTGAAAGTTTACAAGACGCGAGGGTTAAATGTGTCAACATGTTTAAGTTATACCTCTGAGTGACCTTTTAGCGAACCCGGAGCCTTGTAACGATTAATTATACTCGCAAGAATAAGTGGTAAAAATTTCACAAGGTTTCGATATCGTATGAGAAAGACACGCTAAATTTCGTAATTAAGGGGTTAAAAGCATCAACGAGGAAAAACTTGTGTTTTCGGTTATCGTTTAACGAAACCGGACCTAATGATGATTGGTTTTATCTCATGGATCATAGAAATATAAATTTCATGGGTTAAAAGTGCCTAAAATGGAAGAAATTACGCATTAGAAAGTCCAGGGGGGTGAAAATGACATTTGTGAAACTAGGATTGTTGATCAGCTAGGTGCTGGCGCTACGCCACCAGCTGGGGTCTTCCCCGTGGCG
>JARYGA010028677.1:0-45741 GCA_030545235.1 Helianthus tuberosus
AGGTATCACATATTTCCAAGAAGTTGAAGACATGTATGCGGGGGTCTTCATCGGGAAGGCCATGAAAAGTGGAGGAATTTTGAAGCCTTTGGATACGTGGTGGTCTAAGCTCAAAGTTGTTTGAATCAACATTTGGCGGGTTTATGGCGGCTCCAAAATTACCAATGTCTGGCTTTAAGAAGTCCTTTAGTGTACGTTGGTCCGCCATGGGTGGGGTTTAGATAGAGATATTGGCTACTTGGCGGACTCTTGCTCGACGCCTTCTTCTAAAGAAACGCTTGAGTTCTTCTAATGGAACTTGTATGTCGTCACAAGAGATGGAGGACATACACCAAGTTGTTGTTTAAGTTGTAGTGATGAAAAATCTCAAAATCCTGTTAATATAGACACGAAAGTTTGTTTTTCTTGAAAGAAATAGATTATGTTTTGATGTTGGCGATTGACACGGCCCCGTGTCTATGAGGCACGACCCCGTGTGTTAACCTTTTGTGATAAAAATTTTGAAAAAGAAAAAGACTAGGTCGTCGATTCCAAACTTTCTTAAAATTCATGTGTCTCTGGCAACGGCTCGAAAAACTTTATAAATATAAGTTTTTGCAATCTTGCATTCTAAAACAAACCAAACTCTATACTGTATACAATATAGAAATGGTGGTGGATAGTGGTTGAAAGTGATGGATATTGGTGGTGAGCTAGAGATAGTGGTTGCCAAAGGATTAGGAGAATGACAACCCAAACATTCTATTTTTAAGTTGAATTTGAAGGGGGGACACGGTCTCGTGTGACTAGTTTGTTGAGCGTTTTTTGTCTTTTTTATCAGGTTCGTTCATAGACACGGGCCTTGTGAAATGGGGCACGACCCAAGTCAACTTTGTGGGTCCCATTGCCCTAAGATCTCCAAATTTTTTGAAGATATGACACGCGAGCGTGCCCAGAGGCACGTCCCGTGCATGGTGGCCTATTTTGTCTTGATCTGGTGAAGCTTGACACCAGGGCGTTTTTGGTAAGGCACGACCCATGAGTGACAACCTATTTTGTCTTGTTTTGTTGTAGGGTGATACAATGGCGTTTTTGGTGAGGCACGACCTCGTGTCGAAAGACATCCTGTCTTTTTCATTTTAGGGTATGAAGCATGAGGGTGTGTTGTTGGAGCACGGGGCATGTGACTTATCTGTTTTCTTATAAAAGTTTTGTTTTTTTTTTTTGCTATGATTTCACTCCTAGTCGAGGTTTATGCACTTTTAACTATGAAAATTAAAAGTAAACGAATAAATGACTTACTTCCAAGATTATTACAAGACAATGGTAAAAATGTGCTCTATTTGATATAAAATGTATGTTGGATTTTACACATATCAGTATCTACCAACGAAAGCTAACGTATTTTTAAAGATTGATTCGCAGGTGCCGATTCTCCATGGTAAGCTAGGTTGGTTCGGTCTATCGCCTTGAAACTTGCGACTCTGAACACAAAGGCGTGTGATGTTGCTAAGTCATTAATTATGATATTTAGATCCACATTTGAATTGTGTTTCAAGTAGTGAAATAATACTTTTAGTACCTTTCTCGGTTTTGTATAAACTCATATTTCATTAATATAATTATTTCCCCATATCTGTTATGATGTAAATTTTGTTAGCACGTAAATGCCTCACATCCGGGCTTATAGGGAAGTTGGGGTGTGACAATCCTAGTTAGTTTAGTTAAGGAAAATTGTAAAATTGATATATGCTATGTCTAAATAGCCGATGAAACTTTATAATCACCGACAAATCTTTCAACTAGATAATAATTGACTGTAGATAGAAACTGAAGGGCATGTAGTCCAATGGTATAAAGATGTCGAAATTAGGGATGACAAAGAGACGGGTATGGGTCGGGCATTGGTAATCATAGTCCCATAGCTGGTTGTAAAACCATGTCTCATACTCATCCCAATACTTACCCGTTAGGTATCGGCCATACCCACGTGTATAAAGTATACCCATTAGTTTTATAAAAAATACTCATTGGGATTTTCAGGTATATATATTTTCTCTCTATTCTAATTGTTATGTAATTTTATGTTTTTATAATAATAAATAGCATACATATCATCATCATTGTTTGAGATATTAAAATTTACAAATTATATGATGATATAAATCCCAAAAGGCAATTTATTATTTCGTAGTATACAGATATAAATAATATCATCAAAATATATTTGAAAATAATTTTTTTTCCACATAACGAAGCATACTAAGCAAGGGTTAGGGGGAAACAGATATCGTTTCAAGTAATCAGGTCGGGTATCACCTAATCTCATACCCGCCTTATTCCCACAAAATTGTAATTTTTCAATCCCATACCCGAATACCCGTCCCGAATTTTTCGGATTTCGAGTATTCTCGTCAGACTCGGTTTTTTTTTTTTGTTTTTGTTTTTTTGTTGGTACACTTTATGTGGACACGACTCGGTTCGGTTCGACTCGGTTCGATTCGGTTCGGGTCGACTCGGTTCGGGTCGACTCGGTTAGGTCTGGCTCAAGCCCGAAGACACGGCATTCCTCCGTCGTGCGCCCCAGAGTTCGACACGCGAGGCACGGAACGCCGCAAGCCATTCCCGCAAAACACATCACCATGACATCACCTTTGTGATGTCATGATGATGTCATAGTCTTGTCTCATATGGTGATATTAGTCAAAGTTGTAAACAGACTAAAGACTTGGGTCGTTTCTTCGCACATGGGCCGTAATTCATAGTTGGGCTTTGGACTTCTCTTGGGCTTATACAACAAACGACGAAACAGAATAGAATTCATATGTATATCGACGAAACAGAGTGTTTCGTCGACTTTGATTTGTTTCGCCGAGTTCAGGTTTAGTTTCGTCATGTTCAGTCTGTGTCTTAGTATAAATACCCATCTCTGTTTGGTTTGCACCGTCACGGGGATTCCGCACCCGTTACCGTGTTCGTGATAAACAAGGATAGGTTTACGTTATCGATCCACCGGAAAAACGGACCTACAATTGGTATCAGAGCATTGGCTCTTATCCTTGTTTAAAATCAAACTTGTTCGGTTTTTATCAAGTATTTTGTGTGTGTTTTTCTGAAAATGAGTTCTTGAAAAATTATATTTTCTGGAAAAATATTCATAAATCTGCTGTTTTATTGTTGTTTGCTACAGATTTTTATCAAAAACCTAAGTTAGATTGTTTGTTTATGCTTTAAACCGGGTTTTTAGTGAAAATCTAGTGTATTTTCGTGTTTCGGAAAATTATCGGTGATCGGAAAACTCATCGGAAAACTCATGTTCTTGGTGGTGTTCTTCATATCTTCATAAGTGTTCTTGTTATAAACTGAGAATTTGATCTGATAAGTTATTTAAAACAAGTGTTGCAACTTATAAAATAATAACTTGACTTTTGTGTAAAAGTTGATAATTGGTCACAAAGTCTGTTTCGTTGAAAATAAGAGTTACAAACATACCTTGTGTCAGGTTAAATATCTTTGTGTCTGGTCTTATCCTTTGACTGGTCAGTAGATATTTTAAATATCTAAACCAACTGTCTCTTACCCAGTTTTGACGAAACAAGCAGCCGACGAATCACATCTGTTTCGTCGCAACATCTTTGACGAATCAAGCGTCTGTTTCGCCACAACATCTTTGACGAATCAAGCGTCTGTTTCGCCACAACATCTTTGACGAAACAAATTCTGTTTCGCCACAAATCACTATTATCACAAGTCTGTTTCGTCGTCATTCATTTAGACGAAACAAACCTGTTTCGTGAAATCTGTTTCGTCGAGAACAGATCTGTTTTACACAGAGGACTTGTAACAGCTTGCTTACTGTTTGTTTTCAAGAATTTGTGCAGGTACTATCATACATACATCAAATATGAGTTGTACTAGTCCATGGGATTGGAGTATGGATTCGAGACCACGTGAAGATCCGACGTCCGCAGCAGCGTGGGTAAAGAGTGTTTTTGGTCAACCAACTATAAGTGCCGGACAATGGGCTTTGGCATCCAATCAGAACCAAAACATTCAAAATCTTTTGATTAGTGAGAGCGAAACGGGCAGCAACAATCGCCCGCCAAAGTTGAATCATATGAACGAGTTTCCATCATGGAAAGGTCGATTCATTACATATGTTCAAGGTCAAAGCACTGATCTTTGGAGGTGTTTCATTACTCCACGCAATGATGCTCTCGAAGTAGCAGCTTCAACGGCCGAAGGTTTTACTAACATGCAGGAAAATGACAAGAAAGCATATGAATTTGAGAAAAAGTCGTTTGCTGTTCTTACTCAAGCACTTCATAAAGATATCTATCATCAATTTTCTTATTGTAAGGACACGAAATCCTTATGGGATTGTTTGGTGACAAGAGGAGAAGGAAATGCAGCTTCCAGAAAGACACGGCATGATTTATTAAAGAAAGAGTTTGAATCGTTTCAGTTCTTGGAAAACGAAACTCTAAATGATATGACCACACGGTTTTATCATTTGATTAGTGAAATGTTTGCCTATGGTGTTGTTGCAAGTGAAAAGGAAGTTTGTGCACGGTTTGCTGATTCTCTACCACCAAAGTGGAGTCCATACATTGAGCTTCTAAAGCATACAGGTATTCTAGATGCTGACACTATAACTATCTATGAATTTGTACAGAAGCTGGAACATAAAAATGATGAAGAAATCCGGAAAGCAAAACGCATTGCTGCTCCTCAGAATATTGAAATGTATTGTGGTGGAGGTTTTGACCCGTCAGCTAGTCTGAGGCAACCAAAGTTACAAACGGCGTTTGTATCAAATACAAACTCTTCTCCGTTTCCTCAACAAACTCAGGCTTATTCTGGAGAAGGTTTTATTCCTTTTATACCTCCAGTTTCTACTACTCAACCTCAGGCATATTCAGGAGGAGGTTTTATTCCATCCCTACCACAACCACAAGTCCAACCACAACAACAACAGCAAGCTCATTATACCAACAATCCTCCAACTCCAAACCCTAACACAGTCAAAGTTGATACATCAAACCTCTCAAATGTTAGCATTGAAGTAGCAAAGGAACATATGGAACTTATTAATACCATGGTCAGTGCTTACTGCGGTTTGGTCGCAGGTCAAATTGGAAACATCAATTTAACCAACGAAGACTATCTACAAATCAACCGTGATGAAATGGAGTTGATGGATATAAAGTGGGCATTCGCAAGTGCTGTTAGAAGGGCGAAGGACTTTATGGTTCGAACAGGAAGAAGTTCTTTGGAAAGCAAACAAGATACAAAGTACGGTTTTGATAAAGAAGCAGTTACATGCTTCAATTGTGGGGAAAAGGGTCACTTCAAACGTGAGTGCACTCGACCAAGCAGACAAGGCAATCAGAACCCATTCCGTAATCAAACGAGTACTTCAAATGCTAATCAAGACAATCGTGGAAAAGGGATAGTGGCTGTAAACAACACCACTAACCAGAATCAGTCTGGACCATCAAATGAAAGTCGTGCATTAACCGTACAAGCTGATGAAGGGTTTAATTGGTCTTTACAACTAGGGGAAAGTGATCAAGATAAAGGAGGAACAGCGTGTTATGCAAAAATAATCAATCACATCAAGCACGTTCATAAGGAAGAATTTTCTGATAGTGACGACAGTTCTGGTAATACCGGGAGTTCAGATGAAGAAAGTTCTACTTCGGGTGATTATTGTTCTGAATCTGATGTGAGCAAAGAAGCAAGTTCTAATCTTGATGACTTATTGAATGAAGCAGAAGAGTTGAAATGTCAGAAATCAGTTCTGATCAAGAAGGCTGAGGTAGCATCTAAAGAAATGGAAAAGTTTTTTTCTGAAGACGGATCTTTCTCTTATCAGACTGCCTTTATGGCAAATGTCTCAGATTCTACAAGTCAGGTAAAATCTGAAATTCTTATCAACTGTAGAGATTGTGAATATATGAAAAATGAATTTGATAGAATAAAACTTGAATGTGATACGATTCATATTCACAATCAGAGTTTAGTTGTTGAAATGGCTAAATGCAAAGAAGCGAATATGGCTTTGGTTCGAAACGAAAAAGAATTTAAATCTATGATTGAAATTCAAAAGAAAAATGTTTCCGAAGTGACAAAAACTGTTTATCATAAACAAGTTAGTATAAATGATTACATTAACATTGTTGAGGAAACTAAAAAGGAACTAGCCATTGCCAAATGTGAGCATGATGCAATCAAGCAAAAATTGGAGAGTTACTCTAACTCCCGATTTGTGCTCGATCACATTATTGATGTTCAACAACTAAAGGGAAACAAGAAAGGTGTTGGGTATAAGAAGTGTCCGCCCCCTTTGAGACATAATTATGCTTATATGCCCGATGAAGAGGATATGCCTCGGTTCGAACCAAGTGTGCCTCTCGATTATGAGGAAGTTACTACAGGATTAGGGTTCAAACCGGACAGTTCCTCGGAGGGCTCATCTGGAACAACCGAAAATTCAGCATCTGTTGGTACGGAACAAAGTCCTCCCACAGTTGAGGACTATGATTCGTCAGATGATGAACCAGATGTGAGTGATGAGGATAAATCTCTTAAAAAGAACAAAGGAGTAGAAGTTCCTTTTGAGAATCACATTCTGTGTGATCCTCCTACTCCTGTTGTGCAATCATCTGCTGTTAAACAAGAGATAGATCCTATCACTAAGACAGTGTCTACTGTTAAAAGTGATAACGTGTTGTACACTTTAGTCGGTGATGACAAAATTTATTCAAACACAGCTTTTCCAATTAAAAATGTCAATCAATCTTTGATTGATAAAGTGTTTGAAGATACTACCAGTAAGTTTTTGGAAAAGGGGATTCCGAGAGTTTCAGTAACTCAGTGTGATCCGATTCCAAAAGCTGAAGTTAGAAGAAAATTTGGAAATCAAAAATCACCAACAAAGCAACAACCTATCGCTTTTAAGGGTAAACAACAACAACGAGCTCAAAAACCTAAGGTTATACAACCAAAGGCTGAAACAAAAGGAGCTCGTCACAAGAAGAAAGCAAAAGACGTGAAGTTTGTGGCGTCCAAAGGTACTGATAAAGTGGAGACTTTTGAAAATAAGTCAAATACCGATTTTGTTCAAAAGGTTAACATTTTGAAACGTAATAATGATAACAATTACACTCAACACACAAATGGGTGTGAAGCTAGTACCTCTGGGTCTACAACTTCTACGTCTGGTCGTCGATCAAATTCTCCTAAGTTTGTTGAAAGGAGAACTTGTTTCAAATGTGGGAAGTTTGGGCATATCATTAAAGACTGCACAAACTCGCCCAAACCAAATTTTGTAGAAAGAGCACCACCTGAAAAGGTTCACCCACAACGTCGTCCTGTTTCACCAAAACATGATAAAAGAACTGTTAAAGAACAAGAAACAAAACAACGACGTCAAAACGTCAAAAAGGTTGAAAAGGCGTTAAAACCGAAGGTTGTCCTAACAAAATCTGTTGAATCAAATGTTAAATATGAAAAACAAAAACAGATTTGGAAACCAAAATCGGTAAATGTTTCAGGGGGAGCTCAATCTATTCCGGGTTATCGGGAAATCGAAGTCACAATCTTCGATCATGCCGGAAGACCCAAGTCTGTGAAGGCTTGGGTCCCCCTCTCCAACTAATCTCTGAGTGAGTGTGTAGGATGTTCCAGGAGGAACTATCGATAGTCATTGGATTGTTGATAGTGGAATGTTCTTGCATAAGATAGGCGATAGAATAAATTGTTGCCTTTGATGGAGAGAAAAAGAAGAGAAGACAGAATTGTCTGTCGAAAGAATTTGAAAAGCTTCGACAAAATGAAAATCATTCCAAGAGTTTGGTTGTTCAAGGCTTTGATCGGGTCCCCAGGGTAGATTCAAATCAAAATTGTGATTGAAGAAAATGTGTTTGTTGAACAAATCAACCGGGTGTGCGGATGCCTTGGCGTGGATTGAACAACCGCACACTACTTCTCAAAGAGAAAGACAAAGACCTTCGCTGGTGCAATGTGGAAGACCAGCCGGACCCAAAGGTTTCTGATCTTGTTGCTGTGAAGAGATTTCTCAGTAGCTACAAAATCGGCTTTGAAATCCACACCGGGTGGATATCCAGTTTGGGAGAGCACTCAGATTCATTGCAATGCACGAAGCAGTTGCAGGATACAGTTTTAAATTTCTAATCTCTCATATACTTGTCGATATTTAAGCTGCTTTATAAATTGTTATACTCTTATAGCACTCTTTGGCCAGACAATGTTGTCATGGTCCGCACCGCTTACCGACATGCCAACTCATTTTTCCAAAATTCGATAAATCATTTCTGATTAAAATTAATTTTGGTAAATGGCATTGAGGTAAAACAATGAGTTAACTGACATCGGAAAATCGTTTTTGTATATACCTTTGTGTCTTTTAAATTTATCATAGTTAGTTGATTTTAGGGGGAGTAAATCCAAATTTGAAAAATTCAAAAACATCGAAAAATTTCAAAAGCGCAAAAACATTGGAAAAACAAAAATGAGTTTTCTGGCGAGAAAAAGAGAAAATGATAGTAGATCAGTGGTCTGTTGAATCCTCTTTAAACTTAAATGCAAAATGAAAAATGTTAAGCAGCTCTATATAAGATGTATCGGTAGGCTCACAATCATACTAAAATATGCAGGATGATACAAACCTAACAGACTTCAAGTCAGGTGGGAACCACTCATTGGCATATGGTCTTAGTACCGAAATCTCGTTTGAGAGATTGCCGAGATCTGAAATATTCGGTCTTTATGCTGCTTATCATCTGGGTATCATGGTTGTATCAAACCGTAAAAATAACGGAGACGAAGTCTAAGATCTTCCATGATACTATACATACGTGTACATACTGCATTCGACCTCAATAAGTGATCAACAATCACATGTCCAAACAAAATAAGTGATTTTATATCACAGATTCTTTGCGGGAGTCAAGTTCGTCTCTCTGCTGTACGAAAGTACTGACCTGTTCACGGACTTGCTCCTGTGCCCTCATGCATCTGAAAATCAAGTTCCTCATCAATAAGTGATTCTATCACATAGGACTTGTTTTCAATCAAAATAAGTGAGTTTCTCACATCTTTTATACGGTCAAACAGATGATAATCGGTATACTCACCGGTAAGATGAACTCTCGCGCATGCCTTGATACGGGAATGTGTCGTGTGTGGATGAACACCGGTCGGTAAGTATAAATCATACCTTAACGTATCCCCTAAACATGATTACATCTGATAAGTTGAGCTTAAGTGGACAACAATACCGATAATCGTTATAGGATGCTTATCTTAATGTTAACTAATTGAACAAAAAGAGCGTTTTGGCGTGACCGTACACTGATATGATTCTCTTACCCTCGAAACTCGCAAAAAGAATGTCTGTAGATATTTATTTACTGTTTTCAGTTTATGCATCTTTGTATATATTTATTTATTGCTTTCCGTCTTTACATTTGAAAAATGAAAATTTCCAAAAAGATTTTGCTTCTAGTTTATTTTTGATTGACCGATGTTGGAACTCGAGTCTATCCTACCCAAAATCCTGATCGTAAGCCGGAAAACAATTGCATCTTCATAAACAGTCGAAGTTAACAAATTTTGAAAGTTAAAGGATTAAAACTGATCATTTTCTAAACTTTCAAACTGTTGTCGGTTGGTGTTTGATTGAGATTTGATCTCATATGTGTCATTTGTTTAAATATTAACTATATTCCAAGCGGTTATTCTCATTATGCGTTTAGCTTTCTTGCATGTGCAGATGCTAAAGGCGAGGAGAACATGTTCGATGACAAGCTTTGGAATGAAGACACGAAGTGGAGGCACTCAAAAGATAAAAATGATCGAGTTGCCGCTGACCCTTCATCAACACCACAAGGGTCTAAAAAAATTGACGTTCAAAAGATTCACGAGCATAACTCAATGGAGAGTTCAATTTAAGGGGGAGTTTGTTAACACACTACCTGAATGATAAAGGGAGTTTGTTGATACACTTTCTTCTTACGACGCGTGAAGACTTTGAAGATCCTCCGACATAAAAGACACAGAAGACGAACTATCACAGAAGACGAACCATCACGAGTAGCGTCCAAGGGGGAGATTGTTGGTACACTTTATGTGGACACGACTCGGTTCGGTTCGACTCGGTTCGATTCGGTTCGGGTCGACTCGGTTAGGTCTGGCTCAAGCCCGAAGACACGACATTCCTCCGTCGTGCGCCCCAGAGTTCGACACGCGAGGCACGGAACGCCGCAAGCCATTCCCGCAAAACACATCACCATGACATCACCTTTGTGATGTCATGATGATGTCATAGTCTTGTCTCATATGGTGATATTAGTCAAAGTTGTAAACAGACTAAAGACTTGGGTCGTTTCTTCGCACATGGGCCGTAATTCATAGTTGGGCTTTGGACTTCTCTTGGGCTTATACAACAAACGACGAAACAGAATAGAATTCATATGTATATCGACGAAACAGAGTGTTTCGTCGACTTTGATTTGTTTCGCCGAGTTCAGGTTTAGTTTCGTCATGTTCAGTCTGTGTCTTAGTATAAATACCCATCTCTGTTTCATTTGAACACAGAGATGAGAGCTTACATGTAAAGAAACTCTGCTAAAAATTCTGTCAAACTGTGTTTGTATCGGTTCTCATCCCGTTAATCAATTGAGTGTGTTTCATTGGTTAATCCGTGTTCTTTATTACACTTTGTTTGGTTTGCACCGTCACGGGGATTCCGCACCCGTTACCGTGTTCGTGATAAACAAGGATAGGTTTACGTTATCGATCCACCGGAAAAACGGACCTACATTTTTGCCATCCCTTGTTGGAATAGTGTTCCTCCCAAATAATGAGGGTTCAAGTTTAATTGTGTTCAAACGATATTTTTAGTGGTGGTTGAATTTACTTTTATATTCTGATACAGAAGGTGGTTGTCCTGATGAGATATTTCTACAATACTGTCTTTTTGGCCATTTTTGTTCTAGGGTTGTTTCCCACATCTACAACATATTGTTGGAAAATGATGAATACGCTTAACCATATTTGGTTGGCACATGCTTCCAAGAAAAATTAAAACAAGAACACCAGTCACTTTGTATCACTTCAATGCATTATCTTGGGCATAACTTTGATATAAACTCTTCAACTTCACCTGCATCACTCATTATCTTCAACGTCATCCGAACCCAAATCTGACTCGCATTCCCGATCCAAATCTAAATCCAAATGGCAACTTAGATTCATTCTTGCTCGCATATCCGACACACGGATGGTTGAAGTGGAGGTACCAAGCAACATGTCAACAACTTCCTCCATTGTTGGCCTAACCGCTGGAGCTTTTTCAACACACAACAACCCAATCTCTATGAATTTTGCAATCAAGGTTGAATCAACCTCAATTCTGGGATCAACTATATTTGACAATGTTCCTTCCAGCCAATTTTTCGGACCTACACAATTACACATGTCACAACTCAACAAATATATAACTATTAGTTAGACCTACAAAACAAAAAATGATAGATTTCCATTAACTAGACATTTTTCAGAAGCTGACAAGTCGCATTAGAAGGTATGTTGTAACTTGAAAAGAAGTCAGTTATATTTTGATTTAAGAAGTAGAAAAGCATCTACTTTTTAGAATATAGATTATACAAGTGTACGATCACAGAACCTAATCACACTTACCATATCAGAAAGAATAGGGTCCTCGTCGCGCGTTAGATCAATTTGTCTTTGCCCAGTTACAGTTCCCAAAACCAATGCACCAAAACTATAGACATCTGCCTTCGTTGACACCATTGATGCCGATAAATACTCTGGTGCCATATATCCACTGTCACATGTGCCGGTATTAGCCATGTCAACAATACAAATTATCCGAATTTCAAAAGGAAGACACAGGAACAGAAACATTCATAACTCTAATCTGCGGTGCAGTTTTGCTTAAATAATTGCAAATTTATAATAAGAGATCCCTTCAATGGATTCGTTAAAAACAACTTTCAACATATTCTTTAAGGGAACTATTTTTTACTTACGGAGTCCCACAAAGCCGATCAACCTGAATGGGGCAAGTCTCGTTGGTTGCCAAGGCTGTCCCAAAACATGACAGTTTGGGGTCAAAACTTTCATCTAAAAGAATGTTTGCAGGTTTTACATCACGATGAATGATCCGAATGGGAGCATGATTGTGAAGGTATGCAAGTACCCTAGCTACACCAAGGATTATTTTGTACCGTTTATTCCAGTCCAAAAGATTACACGTAGGATCTACAAATGCAGATTACAGATCAGACATTTATAGGTAACAGAATCAGATAATATCAGGTTAACAACACTAATTGCATGCTCTCAAACTCTATTACAAGTATTTATGAGCAACGACCTTAATTAAGAGGTATACATGTCAAATGGAAAAGAAAAATACCAAACATCAAGCCAGCCAGAGTTGCTTTAGGTGCAAGGTCATAGACGAGGTACACCTTTGTTCCGTCAATGCAATATCCAAGCAACTCAATCATATTTTCATGTTCAAACTTCACAAGTATTGATGCTTCATTCATACAGTCTTCGTATACTCTTGCGTATACGCTGGTATCAGAATATTGAGTGATCGTTATATCTTGTCCATTTTGTAGCCTTCCCTGAAAAGAGAAATCAAGTATGAGAAACAGGTAAAATCTATGAAACATGCAATTACGGATACCTTGTACATGGAATAACAATAATCAAGAAATTGCAAATCTACTTATCCATTTTGTAGTCTAATGAAATAGATAAACCATCGAGCAAATAACGGTTTAAGCTTTTCATAACATGCAAAAAGGTACCTTGTAGATGGACGAATATATGTCAGACGAAAGCTTATTAGCTCCAGAGAAGTTTTCAGTTGCATAAACGATGGAATTAAAATCAAACCGGTGTACTATTCGGTTTTCACCTCCAACAGTGTAGAGGTGTCGATCCAGGGATTTTAAGCCTGTACATCCAACTAGAGGTTTCACAATAACTAGAAATTAGTCAATTTGGGTTGTGTTTTTTCACAACTTTGTCTTGGTCAAAATAATAAAACAAATTAGCAAAAAGGGGAATGACAATTGAGTCACAGGGATTAAAAGTTGCCAAAAAATATTATTAAGAAGTTTAAGTTGATTATAGTAACATGTAGTTCCTTAATCAATGTTAACGCGTTAATTTTTTACTAAATAAGAACAAAAACTTCTTGCAGGTCAGCTGAACCCACCCGACACCTTTTCGGTCGGATCAAAGGTTACAACATTCATCATAAACCCATTTTGAATTGTCACCCAACACCCCTGAACCGACCCGACCAAACTCATTACTCATCACCCAACCAAATCCACCTGACCCAACCATCTATTTCCAAATTTTGTCATAACAACTAGATTCATGACATGGAAATCACAGTGTACTGATCATGTATGTAAAGACAATCTTCCTTCCAGCGACAAGGTATCATATTTTTATTAAACTGAAAATCTATGTATTTTTTTTTCTATTTAAAAAACACAAAGGTAACTGAACAAAGAAATCTAAAGAGAACAAGATACCTGAGTTTTCCCTTATACCAAAACACCTGATGCCCGTAGGCAGCAATTGACCGTCGCTTTTCTCCTGTAAGGCTAGGATAGACTCAAGATATACCACAATCTCGGCCATGGTAGGACGTTGCTTGGGACGGCTATGCAAACACCAATCAACTAGTAGTGTAAAATCCTTCAAACATTTAGGGGATGCGCTCCCCCTTAAATTAAAATCAACGATTCGCTCTATCCTGCCTTTTTTAATGGAGTCTTGAGCCCATGTTGCCAAACCCCAGTGCTCCTCATCAATACTACTATCAACTGCTTGTTTCCCACATAAGATTTCAAACAGGACCACCCCAAAGGCATACACATCAGACTTTCGATCCAGATATCCAACTGTAGCTTTCGCCAAAGTGTTATCACAAGTCGAAGGGTGATTGATGTAGCGCGTGATACGATAACAAAGAACAAACACGTTGATTCTGCGAATACCCGTGTAGGTCTTTTCCCAACCCCAAAATTCAACCCAAAGGGCACGGAATTTGAAGTGAAAAGTTGAGTAGTTTCAAAATTCAAGTCTGATTGTTCAAATTACTAGAGAACCATATAAATAGGGACAGAAATTCGAAATGGGCCACAAAAAGGCCATGGGCCAAACACAAGCCCAAAAACAAAATGTCTAAAACACTTCAAAAAACATAAAAATGCAAATAACTAATAGAAATAAGCCTACGGCGGTTTAGGTCATCGTCTGGGCCAAAAAACGCTTATTTCTATTAGTTATTTGCATTTTTATGTTTTTTGAAGTGTTTTAGACATTTTGTTTTTGGGCTTGTGTTTGGCCCATGGCCTTTTTGTGGCCCATTTCGAATTTCTGTCCCTATTTACATGGTTCTCTAGTAATTTGAACAATGAGACTTGAATTTTGAAACTACTCAACTTTTCACTTCAAATTCCGTGCCCTTTGGGTTGAATTTTGGGGTTGGGGAAAGACCTACACGGGTATTCGCAGAATCAACGTGTTTGTTCTTCGTTATCGTATCACGCGCTACATCAGTTGCATGTTTAATCTCAGAAAGGGTAAACTGACGGCACTGTGGTGGCGAATATGAGGATGATTCAACGGCATGACTGGTAGGAAATGACATAGTTAAAGGCATGAACTAGGATCATAGTCTGTCTAGTATTACCAAACAAATGGATTATACTTATAGACATATTGATCATGGGGTGACAAGAATCTATCTAATGGCCTATTCATTGTCAAAGATGCATTCTGATCGGTTAATATTTCTTATACCTCAGGGTATTTTTGACGTTTATAAAAGGAAATGCTGTAGTGGACTAGTCAAATTGTTGACATATTTTTGTATTTTTCCTCCAAAAGTAAAGCGTCAAGTTCTGGTCGTGAGGTCCTTTTACACCTTTTGACCTGATTTATCAATCAAATCTCTTCTCAAATTCCCATTTAACTTTTCTTTTGTTTATAACTACAATTCACAAACCCTCAGTGATATGATCCTGTGACCCATTGACCCGACCCGTGAAACCCTCACGTGTAGTTTGTTTTATGTTGCATGCATTTAGGAGAAGTTTCATTTTTACGTGTCCCACGTTGTCATTAGTTGGAAGAAATTCCGTTGCATTAAAATAGGATCACATTTCAATTACTGCATGCATGATTTCCTAATGTTTAGCAAGAAGTTATTTGTTTGCATATTTATATTCCATGTACGTTACACTTTGAGTTTAATGAGAAAATTTGTTGAAAAGTTCTAGTCTTCTTCATCTATATTCTTGGAGCTTAACCCCCTCTAAGGGTTATCTATCTTTGGAGTTTGATCCACTCTACGGATCTCTATCACTCAGCCACTTGGAAAGGAACATCATTACAACACACCTTAATTTGGGAAGCTTAGTTTGAATTTTAGTTTATTTGTGGACATGATAGGATTGTTTTATTTGAGTCTGTTTTTTTTCTTGTTCTCTAAGTCTTTGATTTATTGGATTAGTTTAAATAGAAGTCTTGCGTAGGGGTTGGGACTTGAGAAGGGGTCGGCTTTTTCCGTTTGTAAAGTTTTCGTTTTTTCTGGTTTTACTTCTTGTTGATACACTTTATGTGGGCGCGACTCGGTTCGGTTCGACTTGGTTCGACGCGGTTAGGTTCGGCTCAAGTCCGACATCGCGACATTCCTCCGTCGTGCGCTCCAGAGATCGACACACGAAGCACGAAGAGCCGCGAACCGTTCCCGCCGACACATCATCATGACATCACCATGATGATGATGTCATGATGATGTCATGTGTGTAGATAACATTTACATGAAATATATGTGACGAAGGTTGTGAAATCAATGTGATGAAGGTTCAACCTTCGTCATGAACATGCATGGTGAACCTTCTACCTTCGTCATTATTAATGTGTGGCGAAGGTTAGACCTTCGTCACACATACCTTCGCCACATAAAGGTTCGTCGCCCAGATGTAAGTTCGTCGTGTGGACAGTATAAATAGCTTAGTATGTTATCAGTTTAAGCTATGAGATCAGTGTGAGACTCAACGAGAGCTGAGAGACTTGTGAGAGTTTATATTGTACAAGCATTGTGTGTATATGTTTGTGAATGTTCTCATCCATTTAATCGAAGTTAATCTTTGGTTACTTGCTGTTGTTATTTATCTACTTTGTTCGGTTTGCACCGTCACGGGGATTCCGCACCCGCGATCGTGTTTGTGATAAACAGGGAATAGGTTTTCGTATCGGATCCTCCGAGAAAAACGGACCTACAAGTGGTATCAGAGCTTGGGCTCTTTTCCTTGTTTAAAACCAAACATTGTGTTGTTTGAAACAAGTGTGTTCTTGTGATTTTCAGTTTGTTGTTCTTGAAAAGTTTATTTTTTCTGGAAATCTTGTTGAAAATCTGTGTTTCAATGTGTTAGTTTGCTATAGTTTTATTGAAAACCTTGTTACATTACATGTGTGCATGTTTGGATTTTGGTTTTTGTTGAAAGTATAAGCAAAATCATTTTCGGAAAATTTATCAAGTGAAATTTTGGCCGGAATATTCAAAAGTGTTCTTCAATATTCAAACTGTTCTTATCATACATGGGTATTTGATCTACTTATTGTTTAAATCAAGGTGTTTGTCAAATTTTAATATATTAAGTTGACTATAGTGTATTTGTGTGATGATTAGTTTCTGAGAAAAAGGGGCTTCGAAAATCTAAAAGGCATGCTTTGTTGAAATAGTATCACCAACTTTGTCAGAGGATAAGATTTACATTGTGTGTGGAAATATCTCAACCTTCCTCACTTCAACCTTCCTCACTTCAACCTTCCTCACCTCAACCTTCGTCAGACTCACTTCAACCTTCCTCACCTCAACCTTCGTCAGACTCACTTCAACCTTCCTCACCTCAACCTTCCTCTGTAGGTCCCGAAATCTGAGGATCGATAACGAAAACCTATCCTTGTTTATAACAAACAATGTCACGGGTGCGGAATCCCCGTAACGATGCCAAATCAAACACAGTTAATAACACACATGGTATAACCAATGAAACGCAATCTATTGATTAAATGGGATGAGAACCAAGAACAACTGATACACACACAGTTTGACAGTATAACTTTCAGGGTATGCTCTCATCCGGTTTCAAAGTGAAACCAGAAAGTGTTTATATAGTAACCTGGGCCTTGCATCGACGAAACCAAAGATGGGCTCGACGAAACAAACATTGGACCATACATTGGGCCTGAAGCAACCCAACAGTCGACGAAACAAGGGGTGTTTCGTCGCTGATGTCGACGAAACGAGTTGAAATGGACACATTCTGTTTCGTCGTGAGGTGTTCGACGAAACACAAGGTGTTTCGTCGAAGGCTGCATAAGTTGTGTTGTTTGCTGCAAACAGACAGCAAACAGCAGCAACATATAAACACTTACTTAAAGACAATAATACCCTTACATGCAACATGCATTGTTCGTATATCATTACATACCAAATAGAGACAAATAAGTCGGACACAAGCGGATAGGAGGATATCCGACTTGGTCGACGGCAAATACAGACTCGATAAACGTTAAAAGACCGTACAAAATACAACGATAAGCAAGACTAGTTACAGACACAAAAAGGTGCACCACCAAACTCCTCCTTGTCTGTTACTCGTCTTCGGTCTTCCAATCTTCAATCTTTAGTGTTGTTCGGACCATGAACTGCCAGCGTGTATTCCTCGGTAATAGCAGAAACAAGCGACGCGCTGGAATCGCAAAGCTTGATGTGCATCCTTATCTTCGTAGAAAATGTCGTGACGATATAATTTGTTGATGTCAACCTCGGACATGTTAACGATCCACATTGGATCCAACATCCGGTAATTTGCACGATCACCTCTAAACACGATCACGGCTTCATGAGTGTCTGAGTCGTAGCACCATAATGCCATATCTTCGAGAAAATCCTGCGGCATCGGCATTAATGGGATTTTATCTACGACTTTCGCTGGCTGATACACAAGCTTGTAGCGCCCCGTGTTCGTTGCAGGATCAAGAGTGAATTTAATCTGTTGGTAAATAGGAAATTGAGGCTTGTATGACTCGTCTTTCCAGCCAGACTTTTTGTTGAACTTTATCCTTTTCTCGAACAGTGTAGCTCTTTCGAAGTTTGAGCGATTGTGGAGCTTAAGCTTTGTCAGAGCTGCAACATCGTAAAAAGGCAAAGATAGAATGCTCAGTAGCGAACTGAAGTACTGGATACCGTATTCCCTTTTTATGGCAACACAATGTATATCCTTAACGAACATCCAACAAAGGATTCTTCCACTCGGCTTCGCTTTTTCAAACTGTAAGTAATCGACTTGAGCGACTTCTGGCACAGGTTTGGTAGCCTTGGATAAAAACTGTTTTCGCCATTCGGAGAATGCATCTGTGGCATTTTCAGAAGTATCACGATTCCTGAAATGCTCATCTATGACGTCCACATTCTCTTTTAGCCAATCTTCATCGAAAGGGGCGAATTCAGTCCCATCTTGTCGAACATATGAAGACTTCTTCTCATTCCCTTCAAATACGATTTCTTCGATATCTTCAACATTTGTTGTTTCAGGCTCATTCGGCATCTTATCAATTTCAGCGTCATCAATCTCTCTCATAGCATGTAGAGCAAGCAATTGCTCATGTGAAAGATCCTCGATAATTTCTCCTTCCTCAAGTAATTCCCTAGTGACTGGATGAAGAACCTGTAATGCAAGATCAGCACTGCTTGGAACAGAAGATGTACCTTCAATCTGTTGAACTGTTCCAGAGGAGGTTCCTTGAGTAGATTC
The DNA here is from genome assembly GCA_030545235.1 of Helianthus tuberosus. Lineage (NCBI taxonomy): Eukaryota > Viridiplantae > Streptophyta > Magnoliopsida > Asterales > Asteraceae > Helianthus > Helianthus tuberosus. The sequence continues at coordinate 18,894 of JARYGA010028677.1, forward strand.
GATCACTGGTCGTTGACTAACAATGATTTCAGAAGATGTAGCGGCTGGCGGCTGCTGTGATGCAGTAGAAGGATCAGGATTCCCTTGATGTTTAGGATCGTCATCCTTTTTCTTCATAACTTCTAGTTGCTTACATCGATCATCCCACAGCGTAGCAACCCGCTTTCGAAGAAACTCATAGCCAGCAGTTATCGTCTTGACTCCATCAGCTATAGTTGTGTTATGAGAGTCGTACCACTCTTTCATGAAATCACATCCTCCTTTCAGATCCTCAGCCAACTTCCGAAGTATAGAGTTGTTTTGCTCTCTAGTTTCTTCTGCAGCTTTCAAGCTAGCGTTCTCTGCTTTCAGTTGATCAATCTCGGCTTGTTGACGTCCAACAACCGTTTGTTGTTGTTCAACCGTGGACTTCAACTTATTTATTTCCACCATTTGACCGAGTTGATCATTCTTCATGATCCTGATGAAGTCAGTTTGTATTTGAATACGATCTGCAGCCGCTTCTAAATGAGAGAATAGGAAGTTGTTCTTCTCGTCTTGAGACATTTCTGAGAATATCCTTTGGCGTTCAGAACTGGGCTGAGAGGTAGTCGCTCTAATTGCAGAGGCCATTGATCTTTGCGAAGTAGCTTGAGGAATTTCAGTTGAAGTTTTAGGAGCTGAAGATACTACAGGAGATTCTTGAACATGCTCTTGAGGAACAGATTGCCGAGCAGAGGTACTCAAATATCTTCTTGATTTCTTCTTTTGATGTTCAGCCGCTTTCTCAGCTTTCCTTTTCTTTAAACGTTCCGTTTCAGTATCTTCTGGAACGTATTCAGGATCATCTTCCTGTCTAATCCTCCTGTGAAACGTAACAAGCGAAGGACCAATCATTTTGAAAACCAGATTCTCTAATGGCTGAATACAAACAAGCACTCTGGTTGTTTCTCAGCTGATTACGCGTCTGCACCCCGCGTTGGACATCTCCAATAATGTTCTGCTGTGGATGGGTATCATGAATTCTCATTTCCGGATTTTCAAGAACATGAGCATTAACACCCAAATTATTAATATTAAGATCAACAACCAACTCCACACCTGGAATATGTGTAGAAGTGGATGCATTTCCTTCAGCAGTATCAACATCCTGCACATGAGGAGTTTCTAAAGAAGTACCTTGAATAGGAGCAACTGGAGCTGAAGTGACTTCAGTAGCATCAAGATATTCATCATCTTCCGATGAATCATTGTACTCAGTAGCATCTTCAAATACCTCATTTTGAACTGTGTTGTTAACCGAATTAGAACCTTGTGGGTTAACAATAACAGGTCTAACCAATGGTGAGTCAGCAGCGTTGTCACTATCAAATAACATTCTAGCAGCTGCAGAATCTTCATCAAAGGTTGGCAGATTAAAGGAGTCGAATAGCCCATCGTAGTCGAACATCCAAGGATCACCCGGAGCCCTAACAGGACTTGTATACCTTTGAACCCTTACTTCACTCCATAGCTCAATCTTTTTGGTAGCCAGATTCCATATGCGAAAATTTGGAGTAGCATATCCAAGGAAGAAACCCTCAATAGCTTTCGCGCCAAACTTTCCATCCGGCTCAATCATAGTGCATGGACCGCCAAAAGGTTCTAGAAATGAGAGATCCAGTTTCCTTTTCTGTAGAAGTTCGAAACAAGTCTTGCCATGTCTCTTAACTGTAAGAACTCGGTTTAAAGTGTAGCAAGCAGTCGACACAGCCTCCCCCCGGAACTGAACAGGAAGCTCCGACTCTACCAACATCGTTCTTGCAGTTTCAATTATCGTCCGATTCTTCCTCTCCGCGACACCGTTTTGTTGTGGAGTGTATCGAGAACTGTATTCATGAAGAATGCCCTTAGAAGTACATAACTCATCCATCACACGGTTTTTGAACTCAGTTCCATTGTCGCTTCTGATCCTCTTAACTTTCAACGTGTAGAGATTTTCCAACATTGTAAGAAGATCCTTGAGGATGCCAGGAGTATCACTCTTGTGTGCCATAAAAGCTACCCAATAAAATCTAGAGTAATCATCAGTAACCACTAAACAATAAGCATCCCCGAACGTTGTCTTGTGTCTCATAGGTCCAAAGAGGTCCATATGAAGACGTTCGAGATAGGTCCATATGAAGACGTTCGAGATGCATGCTAACAGTGTTGATTTTCTTTAGAGGGTGAGACTTCTTTGTTTGTTTCCCTTTCTGGCACGAAACACAGATATCTTGTAGATGAAAACTTCTCACGGGCACGCCATTCACAAGATTATTTTTCACCAAATGGTTCATTTTTCTTAAGTGAATGTGCCCCATTCTTCTGTGCCAAGATATAGACTCCTTCTCTGTAGCTTTTGAGACAAAACATGTGACTTGTGCAGACGTCGTAATCGCTTGGCTCATATCAAGAATATAAAGATCATTAACTCTTAGAGCCGATAAGAGAATCCATTCTTCTGGAATTTTGAAACCAGGTTTCAGCACATAACAACCGGCATCATCAAAGTGCACGGTGAACTTCTTATCGCAGATTTGCGAAACATTGAGAAGATTGTGATCAATTTGACGAACATAATTGATCTTATCGAAACATACAACACCATTGGAGATCATTCCCTCTCCAGTGATGTATCCGCCTTTGTCTCCAGCGAAAGCGACATAGCCTCCTCTAATATTTCTCACATCATATAGAAGCCGTAAGTCGCTTGTCATGTGCCTAGATGCTCCACTATCAACAATCCAATGACTATTAATAGTTCCTCCTGGAACACCCTGCACATATCATCAATGATCAGTTGAGGATGGGGACCCAAGCCTTAGTGGTCTTGGGTTGTCCCTGAGCATCACGAAAAATGATATCGATTTCCTGATGATTTTCTAACACAACACCTCCCCCTGAATTTTCACCCGTCTTAGGTTTCCAAGTTTGATTTGCTTTACCAGATATATTTTTATGAACATATTCTAAAACTTCTGGTTTTAAAAATTGTGAAGAACTTGGTTCCTTGTTGACCGTTTTGACTTCAGATTTTAAAGCCTTTTCAACAGCTTTGACGTTTTGACGTCGTTGCTTCGTTTCTTGTTCCTTAACAGTTCTTTTATCATGTTTTGGTGAAACGGGACGACGTTGAGGGTGAACCTTTTCAGGTGGTGCTTTCTCACCAAATTTATCCTTGGGAGTATTTGGACAATTTTTAATGATGTGTCCAAACTCCCCACACTTAAAACATGTTCTCCTTTCTACAAACTTAGGAGAATCTGATCGACGAACAGATGTCGAACCCGTAGAACCCGAGGTACTTGCTTTTTCATCACACCCGTTTGTATGTTGAGTGTAATTGTTTTGGCTATTAGGTTTTAAAATTTTGACTTGTTGTACAAAATCGGTGTTTGATTTGTTTTCAAAAGTCTCAATTTTATCCGTACCCTTCGATTCTACAAATCTGACATTACTGTTTTTCTTCTGATAACGAGCTCCTTTTGTTTCAAATTTAGATTGAGAAACATTAGGCTTTTGAGCTCGCTTTTCTGGTTTTTTACCCTTAGCAGCAATATGTTGTTGCTTTGTTGGTGATTTTTGATTTCCAAATTGTTTCTTGATTTCAGCTTTTGGAATTTGGTCACATTGAGTTACGATGACTCCTGGAATTGTCTTTCCCAAAAACTTGTTTGTATTATTTTCAAAAACTTGATCAATCGAATATGGATTGACATTTTTAATTGGAAAATCGTGATTTGAATAGATTTTAGAATCACCAACCAAAGTGTACAACACATTATTACTCTTAATGGTAGACACAGATTTCTTGTCATTCTTGATAGGATCTATCACTTGTTTGACAACTTGTTGCAAAACAGGAATAGGAGGATCACAAAGAATATGATTCTCAATTGGAATTTCTATTCCCTTCTTCTTATGAAGTGATTCATCCTGGTTATTCACATCTGATTCATCATCAGACGAATCATAGTCCTCAATGATTGGAGGACGGTGTTTCGTAGATGTTAAAGTTTCTGTTTGCTCAGATGATGTACTTGAAGAATTGTCCGATTTGAACCCTATTCCAGTAGTAACTTCCTCATAATCCAGAGGTACACTGGGTTCAAATCGAGGCATATCCTCTTCATCAGGCATTCGAGTATAATTTTGTCTCAAAGGGGGCGGATACTTCTTATACCCAACACCTCTCACATTTCCCTTCTGTTGTTGAACGTCAATAATGTGATCGAGCACAAATCGGGAGTTAGAATAACTCTCCAACTTGAGCTTGATTGCATCATGCTCGCATTTGGCAATGGCTAGTTCCTTTTTGGTTTCCTCAACAATGTTAATGTAATTGTTAATACTAACTTGTTTATGATAAACAGTTTTGGTCACTTCGGAAACACTTTTCTTTAAAGTTTCAATTACAGATTTAAAATCCTTTTCGTTTCTAACCAGAGCCATATTTGCCTCTTTGCACTTAGACATTTCAATAACCAAACTGTGATTATCACTATGAAGCTTTTCAGATTCAAGCTTCAAATCAGCACAAGAATTACAAACACTAGGAGCAGGAGTTTCAGAATTTACCTGACTCGTAGAGGCTGAGAAATTTGCCATAAAGGCAGTCTGATAAGAAAAAGATCCGTCTTCAGAGAAGAATTTCTCCATTTCTTTAGATGCTACAGCAGCCTTCTTGATCATAACAGATTTCTGACTCTTCAACTCCTCTGCTTCCGTCAATAAATCGTCAACATCAGAACTCGCTTCTTCCTTCACATCAGATTCAGAATGATAATCACCTAAAGTAGAACTTTCTTCATCAGAACTCCCGGTATAACCCGAACTGTCGTCACTTTCAGAAAATTCTTCCTTATGAACGTGCTTGATGTGATTGATGATCTTTGCATAACACATTGTTCCTCCTCTATCTAGATCACCTTCCCCAAGTTGTACAGACCAATTACACCCTTCATCAGCTTGAATGGTCAATGCTCGATTGGCGTTTGATGGTCCAGACTGGTTCTGGTTCTGATTGTTGTTCACCGCTACCATCCTTCTTTCATGATTGTCTTGATTGACATTGACATTGGAAGTACTCGTCTGATTTCTGAATGGGTTCTGATTACCTTCTTTGCTTGGTCTGGTGCACTCACGTTTGAAGTGCCCCTTTTCGCCACAATTGAAACATGTAACCACTTCTTTATCAAACCCGTACTCCGTATCCTGTTTACTTTCCAAAGAACTTCTCCCTGTTCGAACCATAAAGTCCTTCGCCCTTCTAACAGCACTTGCGAACGCCCACTTTATATCCATCAACTCCATTTCATCACGGTTGATTTGTTGATAATCTTCGTTGGTCAAATTAATGTTTCCAATTTGACCTGCGACCAAACCGCAGTAAGCACTGACCATTGTATTAATGAGTTCCATATGTTCCTTCGCTACTTCAATGCTAACATTTGAGAGGTTTGCAGTATCAACTCTGACTGTGTTAGGGTTTAGAGGTGGAGGATTGGTGGTATAATGAGCTTGCTGTTGTTGTGGTTGGGCTTGTTGTTGTTGTGGTTGGGCTTGTTGTGGTGGGACAAGAATATAAGCACTCGGATCGAACTGAGGTTGAGTAGTGGTAACTTGAGGTGTAAAAGGAACATAAGCACTACCAAATTGAGGTCTAGAAAAAGCCTGAGCTTGAGCACTCAAATGCGCTGGCGGAAGATAGGCACTCGGATCGAAGACCGGAGGTGGAGCTGATTGTGGAAACGGAGAAGAGCTTGTATTTGACATACACGCCGTTTGTAACTTTGGTTGCTGAACTGAACTGGAACTGGAACCAGCTAACTGGTTAAAACCTGCAAGATACATTTCGGTATTTTGAGGAGCAGGAATTCGTTTAGCTTTCCGAATTTCTTCATCATTCTTGTGTTCCAGCTTCTGAATGAATTCATAGATATTGACATTGGCAGCATCTAGAATGCCCGTATGTTTTAAAAGCTCAATGTATGGGCTCCACTTTGGAGGTAGAGAATCAGCAAACCGTGCAACCATTTCCGGTTGAGTTGTAGTAACACCATAAGCAAACAGTTCACTAATCAAATGATAAAAACGTGTAGTCATATCATTTAGGGTTTCATTTTCCAAGAACTGAAATGATTCAAACTCTTTCTTCAATAGATCAGGGCGTGTCTTTCTAGTAGCTGCATTTCCTTCTCCTCTTGCTACCAAAGCATCCAATAATGTTTTCGTGTCGACACAGTAAGAGAATTGATGATAGATTTCTTTGTGAAGCGCTTGGGTAAGAATAGCAAACGACTTTTTCTCTAAGTTATAGGCTTTCTTGTCATCTTCATGCATATTAGTAAAACCCGATGCAGTTTATGCTGCTACTTCGAGGGCATTGTTGCGTGGAGTAATGAAACACCTCCAATGATCGGTGCTTTGCCCTTGAACGTATGTGTGGAAACGACCTTTCCATGATGGAAAATCGTTCATGTGATTCAACTTTGGAGGGCGATTGTTGCTGCCCGTTTCGCTCTCGCTAAGCAAAAGATTCTGAATGTTTTGATTTTGATTTGATACCAACGCCCATTGACTTGCACTTATGGATGGCTGACCAAAAACATTTCTTGCCCATGCGGCTGCCGAAGTTTGATCTTGACCTGGTCGTGGGTCCATACTCCAATCCCATGGACTTGTGCAGCTCATATTTGATGTATGAAGTAGAATACCTGATCAAATACTTGAAAACACAAAGTTAGAACACTTTTGCAAGTCCTCTGTTTAAAATTGACAACAGATCTCGACGAAACACTTTCCACGAAACGCAATGTGTTTCGTCGAAATGTCTTATGACGAAACGCAATGTGTTTCGTCGAAGATGCTTTTGGCGAAACAGTCTGTTTCGTCGCTTGTGCTTTTTGTCGTGGATAAGATTCAGACAAGTGGGTCAAGTGGGTGATAGTTGGTAAAATTTTTCAACTTAAATCTTATCACTTACTGACACAGTACAAAATTTTCAACATACAACATGTCTGATTCACCTAATAGTATGGGTGAATAATATTTAACTGATTTTAATTCTTTTTCATTTTATCTTTTAAAAGTAAATATCGAAAATACTCAAGAACTTTTTGAATGTTCTTTGAAGATGTGAAGAACAAACCCAGACAATATGAATTTTCCGGCCACTTAATAACTTTCCGAAACACGAAATTTCACAAGACTTTCACTAAAAAACCCGATTTATCACTTAAACAAACAATCTCACAAGGTTATTGATAAAACTCTTGGCCAACAACAAAATTCAAGCAGATTTTAAACACCTTTTCCAGAAAATATGAGTTTTTCAAGAACAAGATTTCCAGAAAATCATAAATAACAGTTTCCAATACTTGATAAAAATCCAACTATGTTTGATTTTAAACAAGGATAAGAGCCAATGCTCTGATACCACTTGTAGGTCCCGAAATCTGAGGATTGATAACGAAAACCTATCCTTGTTTATAACAAACAATGTCACGGGTGTGGAATCCCGAAATAAGCATTGGACCATACATTGGGCCTGAAGCAGCCCAACAGTCGACGAAACAAGGGGTGTTTCGTCGCTGATGTCGGCGAAACGAGTTGAAATGGACACATTCTGTTTCGTCATGAGGTGTTCGACGAAACACAAGGTGTTTCGTCGAAGGCTGCATAAGTTGTGTTGTTTGCTGCAAAGAGACAGCAAACATCAGCAACATATAAACAGTTACATAAAGACAATAATACCCTTACATGCAACATGCATTGTTCGTATATTATTACATACCAAATAGAGACAAATAAGTCGGACACAAGCGGATAGGAGGATATCCGACTTGGTCGACGGCAAATACAGACTCGATAAACGTTAAAAGACAGTACAAAATACAACGATAAGCAAGACTAATTACAGACACAAAAAGGTGCACCAACATCCTCACCTCAACCTTCGTCGCATTAACTTGTCGCATTAAGTTGTCATTTTTACACAGAAGCTTTACAAAAGTGTTTTAACATTGTGTTTTCAAGTGTTTAATCAGGTACAATCATTCATCTATCAATCACGAGTTGTACTAATCCTTGGGATTGGAGTATGGAACCACGACCAGGTCAAGATCAGACTTTGACGGCCGCATGGTTAATGAATGTCATGCCTCAACAATCAATAAGTTCAAGTCAATGGGCATTGGTGTCCAATCAAAATCAAAACATTCAAAGTCTATTGCTTAGTGAGAGTGAGACGGGTAGCAACAATCGCCCGCCAAAGTTAAATCACATGAACGACTATCCATCATGGAAGGGCCGTTTCCATAATTACGTTCAAGGGCAAAATACAGAATTATGGACGTATTTCACCTCTGCATTTAGTCAAGCACTTGAAGAAGCAGGATCAAATGCGACAACTTTCAATAATATGCAAGAAGCCGAAAAAAAGGCATATGATCTGGAGAAGAAGGCGTTTGCTATTTTAACACAAGCTCTTCACAAAGACATCTATCATCAACTCAGCTATTGTACCAGCACGAAAGCTTTATTGGATGCATTGGTAGCGAGAGGAGAAGGAAATGCAGCTACTAGAAAGACACGCCATGATTTATTGAAGAAAGAGTTTGAATCATTTCAATTCTTGGAGAATGAAACCCTAAATGATATGACTTCTCGTTTTTATCATTTGATTAGTGAAATGTGTTCCTATAATGTTACTGCAACTCATCCGGAAATGGTTGCACGGTTTGCTGATGGTCTACCTCCTAAGTGGAGTCCATTCATTGAGCTTCTAAAGCATACGGGTGCTCTTGATACGGTCAATATCTATGAATTCATTCAGAAGTTGGAGCACAAGAACGAAGAGGAAATTCGGAAGGCTACAAGGATTGCAGCTCCTCAAAACACAGAAATGTATCTGCCTGGTTTTGCTCCTTCAGCTAGTTCTAGTTCCGTTCAGCAACTAAAGCTTCAAACGGTGTTTGTATCCAATACAAGCTCATCTCCGTTTCCACAGTCAGCTCCTCAACCGGTTTTCGATCCAAGTGTTTATCATCCGCCAGCGCATATGATTGCTCAAGCTCATGCTTTCTCAAAAGCTCAATTCGATGCAAGTGCATGGATTCCAACACCCCAACCTCCACCTCAATTTACCACTACTCAACCCCAACCCCAACCTCAAGCCCAACCACAACAACAACAAGCACATTATACCAACAATCCTCCACCCCAAAATACCAACACTGTCAGAGTTGATACTTCAAACCTCTCAAAAGTTAGCATTGAAGTAGCGAAGGAGCATATGGAACTCATTAATACAATGGTCAGTGCTTACTGCGGTTTGGTCTCAGGTCAAATTGGAAACATTAATTTGACCAACGAAGATTATCAACAAATCAATCGTGATGAAATGGAGTTGATGGATATAAAGTGGGCGTTCGCAAGTGCTGTTAGAAGGGCGAAGGACTTTATGGTTCGAACAGGGAGAAGTTCTTTGGAAAGTAAACAGGATACGAAGTACGGATTTGATAAAGAAGCGGTTACATGTTTCAATTGTGGCGAAAAGGGGCACTTCAAACGTGAGTGCACCCGACCAAGCAAACAAGGCAATCAGAACCCATTCAGAAATCAGACGAGTACTTCCAATGTCAATGACAACCAAGATAATCATGAAAGAAGGATGGTAGCGGTGAACAACAATCAGAACCATAACCAGTCTGGACCATCAAACACCAATCGAGCATTGACCGTTCAAGCTGATGAAGGGTGTAATTGGTCTGTACAACTTGGGGAAGGTGATAAAAAAGGAGGAGGAACAGCGTGTTATGCTAAGATCATCAATCACATCAAGCACGTTCACAAGGAAGAATTTTCTGAAAGTGACAACAGTTCGGGTTATACCGGGAGTTCTGATGAAGAAAGTTCTACTTCGGGCGATTATCATTCTGAATCTGATGTGAAGGAAGAAGCAAGTTCTGATATTGATGATTTGTTAAATGAAGCAGAGGAGTTGAAATGTCATAAATCTGTTCTGATCAAGAAGGCTGCTGTAGCATCTAAAGAAATGGAGAAATTCTTCTCTGATGACGCAACTTTTTCTTTTCAAACTGCCTTTATGGCAAATGTCTCAGCCTCTACGAGTCAGGTAAAATATGAAACTCCTAGCATATGTAATGATTGTGCTGATTTGAAACATGAATGTGCTGATTTGAAGCTTGAATTCGAAAAGCTTCATAGCCATAATCAAAGTTTGGTTATTGAGTTGTCTAAGTGTAAAGAGGCAAATATGGCTCTAGCTAGAAATGAAAAGGATTTTAAATATGTGATTGAAAACCTAAAGAAAAGTGTTTCCGAATTGACCAAAACTGTTTTCAATAAGCAAATTGGTATTAATAACTACATTAATATCATTGAGGAAACAAAGAAAGAGCTAGCCATTGCCAAATGCGAGCATGATGCGATCAAGCTCAAATTGGAGAGTTATTCTAACTCCCGATATGTGCTTGATCACATCATTGACGTTCAACAACTAAAAGGAAACAAGAGAGGTGTTGGGTATAAGAAGTGTCCACCACCTTTGAGACACAATTATGCTCGAATGCCTGATGAAGAGGATATGCCACGTTTTGAACCCAGTGTGCCTCTTGATTATGAGGAAGTTACTACTGGCCTAGGGTTCAAATCGGACAGTTCTTCAAGTACATCATCTGAGCAAACAGAAACTTCAACATCTACGAAACAAAGTCCTCCAATCATTGAGGACTATGAGTCGTCTGATGATGAATCAGAATCAGATACGAGTGATCAGGATAAATCACTTGACAAGATAAATGGAGTAGAAGTTCCAATTGAGAATCATATTCTTTGTGATCTTCCTACTCCTGCTGTTCAATCAGTTGTCAAACAAGTGATAGATCCTATCAAGAATGACAAGAAATCTGTGTCTACCGTTAAGAGTAATAACGTGTTGTACACTTTAGTTGGTGATTCTAAAATCTATTCAGATCACGATTTTTCAATTAAAAATGTCAATCCATCTTCGATTGATAAAGTTTTTGAAGATAATACAAACAAGTTTTTGGGAAAGACAATTCCAGGAGTCATTGTAGCTCAATGTGACCCAATTCCAAAAGCTGAAATCAGGAAACAATTTGGAAATAAAAAATCTCCAACAAAGCAACAACCTATTGCTTCTAAGGGTAAACAACCAGAAAAGCGAGCTAATAAGCCTAACGTTTCTCAATCTAAATTTGAAACAAAAGGAGCTCGTTATCAAAAGAAAAACAGTAATGTCAAATTTGTAGCATCGAATGGTACTGATAAAATTGAGACTTTTGAAAACAAATCAAACACCGATTTTGTCCAACAAGTCACGATTTTAAAGCGTAATAACCAAAACAATTACACTCAACATACAAACGGGTGTGATGAAAAAGCAAGTACCTCGGGTTCTATGGGTTCGACATGTGTCTGTCGATCAGATTCTCCTAAGTTTGTGGAAAGGAGAACATGTTTTAAGTGTGGGGAGTTTGGACACATCATTAAAAATTGGCCAAACAATCCCAAGGATAAATTTGTTGAGAAATCACCACCTGAAAAGGTTCACCCTCAACGTCGTCCCGTTTCACCAAAACATGATAAAAGAACTGTTAAGGAACAAGAAACGAAACAACGACGTCAAAACGTCAAAGCTGTTGAAAAGGCTTTAAAATCTGAAGTCAAAACGGTCAACAGGGAACCAAGTTCTCCACAATTTTTAAAACCAGAAGTTTCAGAATCTTTTCATAAAACTATATCTGGTAAAGCAAATCAAACTTGGAGACCTAAGACGGGTGAAAATTCAGGGGGAGGTGTTGTGTTACAAAATCATCAAGAAATCGAGATCATCTTTCGTGATTCTCAGGGGCAACCCAAGTCTATGAAGGCTTGGGTCCCCCTCTCCAACTAATCTCTGAGTGAGTGTGCAGGATGTTCCAGGAGGAACTATCAATAGTCATCGGATTGTTGATAGTGGAGCGTCCATGCACAAGATTGGCGACATAAGGCTCCGAAACATTGTTACATCTAGGAGTTGTTGCCTTTGATGGAGAGAGAAAAAGAAAAAGAAGAATATGATGGTGAAAGAATGTCTGATGAAACGAAATTGAAAGCTTTGACAAAATGAAAAATCTTTCAAAAGTTTGATTGTTAAAGGCTTTAATCGGGTCCCCAGGATGGATTAAATCAAAATGTATGCACCTGCAGCACGTCCGAAGTTCAAAATCAACAAAATGAACGTGCAGTGTACATTTTTCAAGAAAATGTGTGCGGATGATTTTTCATTTTCGCGGTGTGATTGAAGAAAATGTGTTTGTTGAACAAACCAACCGGGTGTGTGGATGCCTTGGCTTGGATTGAACAACCGCACACTACTTTTCAAAGAGAAAGACAAAGACCTTCGCTGGTGCAATGTGTAAGGCCAGCCGGACCCAGAGGTTTCTGATCTTGTTGCTGTGAATTGAAGTAGCTGAATGATCGACTTTGAAATCCACACCTGGTGGATATCCAGTCTGGGAGAGCACTCAGATTCCTGCCAATGCACGAAGAAGTTGCAGGATTACGGTTTTGAATTTCTAATCTCTCCTATCCTTATCGATATTTTAGCTGCTTTATGAATTATTATCATCTCGTACAGCACTCTTTGACCAGACACGTTGATCTCGAATATCACCTCACACGTGATTGTTTCACTATGAAACTCGTCAATGTTGTCATGGTCCACACCGCTTACCGACGTGCCAATTCATTTTTCCAAAATTCGATAAATCATTTCTGATTAAATTAATTTTGGTAAACGACATTAAGGTAAAACATGAGTTAACCGACATCGGGAAATCCATTTTGTAAATACCTTTGTGTTTTTAAAATTTATCATAGTTTGTTGATTTTAGGGGGAGTAAATACAAAATTTGAAAATTCAAAAACATCGAAAAATGTCAATAACCCAAAAACAATAGAAAAACAAAAATGAGTTTCCTGGCGAGAAAAAGAGAAAATGATAGTAAATCAGTGGTCTGTCGAAACCTCTTCGAACTAAACTTGAAAATGAAAAATATGTTAAGCAGCTCTATATAAGATGTATCGGTAGGCTCACAATCATTTTAAAGTGTGCATGGTGATATAAACCTTAAATCGACTGAAGACCAGGTGGGAACCACTCATTGGCATATGGTCTTAGTACCGAAATTTTGTTTGAGAGATTGCCGTGGTTCTGAGATATACGGTCTTTATGCTGTTTTATCATCTGGGTATCATGGTTGGTTCTTTTAACGAAAAATAACGGAGTCGAAGTCTAGATCTTCCATGATACTATACATACGTGTACATATTGCATACGACCTCAATAAGTGATCAACAATCACATGTCCAAACAAAATAAGTGATAATATATCACAGCTTTCTTGCGGGAGTCAAGTTCGTCTCTTTGTTGTACGTTAGTACTGACCTGTTCATGGACTTGCTCCTGTGCCCTCATGCATATGAAAATCAAGTTCCTCATCAATAAGTGATTCTATCACATAGGGCTTGTTTTCAAATCAAAATAAGTGAGTTTTTCACATTCTTTTATACGGTCAAACAGATGATAAACGGTATAATCACCGGTAAGATGAACCCTCGTGCATACCTTGATACGGGAATGTGTCGTGATGTAGATGACCACTGGTCGGTAAGTATAAATCATACCTTAACGTATCCCCTCGCCATGATTACATCTGATAAGTTGAGCTTATGTGGACAACAATACCGATAATTGTTATATGATGCTTATCTAAATGTTAACTAATTGAACAAAAAGAGCGTTTTGGCGTGACCATACACTGATATGATTCTCTTACCCTCGAAACTCGCAAAAAGAATGTCTGTAAATATTTGTTTACTGCTTTCGGTTTCTGCATCTTTGTATATATTTATTTATTGCTTTCCGTCTTTACATTTGAAATATTGAAAAATTCCAAAAAAAATTTAGGTGTGTTTTAATATAAACTTTATAAAAGCCAAAAAGATTTTGCTTCTAGTTTATTTTTGATTGACCGTTGTTGGAACTCGAGTATATCCTACCCAAAATCCTGATCGTAAGCCGGAAAACAATTGCATCTTCATAAACTCTCGAAGTTAACAAGTTTTGAAAGTTAAAGGGTTAACATTGAACATTTTTATACTTTTAAAACGTTGTCGGTCAGTGTTTTGATTGAGAGTTGGTCTCTCATGTGTATCGTGTGTTTATATGGTTTGAAGTCAATTCTTAGTAAATTTTTCGTTTGAAATCTTTCTAAGATTGATTACTTTCCAAACGATTGTTCTCACTGCGTGTTTAGCTTTCTTGTATGTGCAGATGGTGCATTGGAACCAGCTAAAGACGAAGAGAATGTGTCAGACGACAAGCCATAAAGTGAAGACAAGACATTGATGCAATCAGAAGATCAAGGTGATCGAGTTGCAACTGATCACTCATCAACACCAAAAGTATTGAAGATCAAAAGTTTCACAAGCATCGTCCAAGGGGGAGTTTTTTGATACACTCCCTTATTGTGACACGTGAAGACCTTTTAAAGAACCGACAATGTACAGATCTAACCATCACGAGTAGCGTCCAAGGGGGAGTTTGTTGATACACTTTATGTGGGCGCGACTCGGTTCGGTTCTACTTGGTTCGACGCGGTTAGGTTCGGCTCAAGTCCGACGTCGCGACATTCCTCCGTCGTGCGCTCCAAAGATCGACACACGAAGCACGAAGAGCCGCGAACCGTTCCCGCCGACACATCATCATGACATCACCATGATGATGTCATGATGACATCATGATGATGTCATGTGTGTAGATAACATTTACATGAAATATATGTGACGAAGGTTGTGAAATCAATGTGATGAAGGTTCAACCTTCGTCATGAACATGCATGGTGAACCTTCTACCTTCGTCATTATTAATGTGTGGCGAAGGTTAGACCTTCGTCACACATACCTTCGCCACATAAAGGTTCGTCGCCCAGATGTAAGTTCGTCGTGTGGACAGTATAAATAGCTTAGTATGTTATCAGTTTAAGCTATGAGATCAGTGTGAGACTCAACGAGAGCTGAGAGACTTGTGAGAGTTTATATTGTACAAGCATTGTGTGTATATGTTTGTGAATGTTCTCATCCATTTAATCGAAGTTAATCTTTGGTTACTTGCTGTTGTTATTTATCTACTTTGTTCGGTTTGCACCGTCACGGGGATTCCGCACCCGCGATCGTGTTTGTGATAAACAGGGAATAGGTTTTCGTATCGGATCCTCCGAAAAAAAAAACGGACCTACACTTCTGCATTATTCCCGATCAAATAGGGCCTCATAACCTTGATATATAACAGACGAAACAGGAATTACACGCTGAGAAGAAAAATTCAGAGATACAAGAGAAGAAAAGCAGTGTCGAAGCTTGAGATTTCCGACTGGCGGTCAAACACGTATATACCTAAAAAAATTATAAACTGGGGGGTCGAAAATGTATATACCTAAAAAAATTTATACGAAAACTACATACCGGATACTATTGAGCGAAAAGTTCGGAGGGTGAGGCCCCACCAGGCCCCTTCTGTCATGCGCCCCTGAAGAAAAGGGCCAACTTTTGGAACAGAACATAAAATTTTTGAACTTGGTTTATAAGGAAATAAGTTAAATATTCGAAACATTACATGTATAGACCTAACTAGTAAATACCAGATGCTGACAAACTATAGCCAGGGAATGAGTGGATTTGGGGATCCCAAACCTGTCTTGGTCCAAATAAAGTAGCAAAAAGGGAACATAGCACATGGAATTAAATATCACATCACATATATGGGTTTACAAGGTGAGACTGAAGGGAGTGGGGCGTCCTCAAAAGAGGGCGTCTTGCGACACGTGGCATTTTGGGGGCGGTTTGGGGCGTCCTCAAAAAAGGGGGCGTGGTGTTCATGGCAACTCAAGATGCCACCAAGACCTCTGATTGGTTGATTTGTTTGAAAAGGGGGGGAGTTCTTGGAATTTTGTGCCAAAAGTTGATAAAGTGTGAGAGGAGGGGCGACGAGAAGAGGACGGGCAAATGAAGTTGCTATGGAAGTTGCCTAAGGGGCCCGGTGTACCAGGCGACTTGGGGGCGACTTGGGGGTGGGAGTCGCCCCACTCCCCTCAGTCTGATAGTACTCGGTGTATCGCGGGCAGCAGTTGAAGGCGTATAATCATATCCATCTGAGTGGTCAGTCCACAACCACAACATATCCTCCATTTTGCTTAACACATCCTGCATTGTTGGTCGTTGATCTGGCACAATTGATACACAATCCTTTGCTATTTGCAGCAATCTCATCACCGTCTCGATCCTATGATCCTTCCTTAATTCCACATCAAAAATATCAACCCTCGGTTCTCCGCGTACAACTTCCTCGAGCAACTCAGAAAAGTGGACCCCTTCCTTACTCACTGAGGCTTGGTTTGGATCTTTGCCCGTTAAAAGCTCCATTAACAAAATCCCAAAGCTATACACATCTGATGCTAATGTTTCTCGCCCGTTACTTAGAACTTCTGGGGCCCAGTAGGTCGTGACATGATGGTTCCGGTAGCTTGACTCGCAAAACAAAATGTGTTGACCGTAGTCAGACAAGCACGCTTGGTAATTGTTGCTTTCATGTTGGATAAGGATGTTTGATGATTTGATGTTGCCGTGAACAACTTTTGCGGCCATATGTAAATATGCCAGTCCCCTAGCGGCACTTAGTGAAATTCTCATCCTATGGTCCCAATCGAGTTGTGTTGGTGGCGAACGTATACTTCCTGCAAAATGGTCACACACGACTCCTTATCAAAAGATACGACTATACAACTCATTTATGCATTCTGAGATGATTTGTATATCAATTACAAGCTAAACCACATGATGTAGTAGTATCACATAACATGGTTTATAATATAGATAGCAATTTTAATATTTAAAAATCACCACTCGTGCACTTTTTACAGAATGTCATCATATGATAAAAGTAGGTATACAGAAAAACAGAAACATACTGTGGCAACCAAAGGACAAGGGGTATAAATGGAAAACATTTTAAGCAATTATTATACCCTAAAGTCCTAAACTACAATTGTAGTCACCATAGTTCAATGATTAGTATAAATTAATAGAGAAAGAAGATGATAGAAAAGGGTATACATGAATATGTCCAAACCTATCAATTTATTCCGTTTTGACCTTGAGTGCTAATTTTTAAGGGTGTTTACGGTCTGATAAATATTTTTGGCAAATTACTTGTTACAGTTTCAAAATACAATAAACTAAAGCAATTTGGTCGGTTGGGTAAGTTAGACCCTTCAAAACTGTAAATTACTTTCTACAATTTCAATGATTTATTCCTATGTAAAATGATTTTTTTTACATGTTAAATTATTAGTTCCGTAGTTCTCTATTTTTTTTTTGGTTCCCTAATAAATCCACCCCTACATGTTTTTTATTTTTTATTATTGTTTATTAATAAAGATGGCATTTGAGTAAATACTTATCTAAAATGTATTACCTTTTTAAATGAAAAGGGTAAAAAGGTCCTTTTGGTTCATGGTTTTCACGGTCACAGACATAAGACATTGAAACACTTGTGATCATCCCTGCACAAACCTCAACCAAGGCCGTCTCCGAGAATGATAAAAAAACTTTTGGTCTCGGACGAGACAAAAAAATTGGGCCCACTCCTTACTAGTGGCGGACCCATGCTTTTTTTTTATTCAGCAGAGTCCCCTTTTTTCAATGTTTGAACATTGGAATATTCGAGGCGAGGACCTACATCTTTTTTAAACACAACATGGTTTAAACCAACATATCAGTTTTCTAGTCATTGTTAAGTAAAGAGTAAACAAAATCAAAATGGGTACAGGGTAGTCAGTCTTTTAATCTCCTCAAATAAAGAACAATTAACACCACTGAGTAAATTTCATTGTGTGAAACACCAGACAATCAGAAAACATTTGACTAGTTAATTAAAACACAAAAAAACAGGGTAGTTCTGGGACTCGAACCCATGGATTTGAAAATAGAATAAAAGAGATTTACCAATACACCAAACTTACAATTAATACTATGATTTCTATCTAACATTTTTACTGGGTTCCTGAAAAGCTTGACATACCGTCCTTACTAGATCCATATAATTTTCGGGCCCCTTATAATTTTGGGCCTCGGCCATCGCCCGGGCCGCCCAACCCAATAACCGGGCCTAACCCAACCAATCACCCTACACGTATTGAAAAGTAAAGTGAATGATACTTGTACTGTTTTGATAATTTTTAGAGCTAATGGACTGTAATCGTTATTTTTAACAACCCATAGTGATGAAAAATGTAACTAACTCTTTATTTTAATTTTAATTTTAATAACAGGGGCATTATGGTCATTTCAAATAAACTAACAAAATAACTGAATATATTTAGTATGGGTGAACTCTAATAGTTACGAAAGTGCAACCACATGTACTGTTTTGACAATTTTTAAACTAATAGACTGAAATAATGATTTTTGACAGACCACTGGGACGACAAACATAATCAACTCAAAATCAAATTATAGGAAAAACTATATTAACAGTAATGTTAAAATTACTCTACTACCCTTTAAGAAGAAAGGATTAATTTGGTTAGTTTTATTCTTTTTCTTTTAAAGCTATTTTTTCTTCTCAAATAATCTCCCTACTATATATATAGGGACGAGTTAAAATGAGAACCACTTTGAGTTGTGAGAACCGTGAGAACTAGTTCATTTAAAAAGTTTTTCCGAATTTTTTTCTCAAAAGTCATAAAAGAATCACTTGTTTCAGCAAAAAAATAAAAATAAAATGCCGCATACACACATTTACATGAGGCGTAAAAAATATTTATCTTCGTACAAAATTTACACCAGCATGTAAAAAAAGTTGCATCAGTCAAAACTACCGACTCGACAATTTTTTTTTTACTTTTTTTTACAGATGTGTTTATAATATTTTCATCTACTTTTGTGTAAAAAATTTTTAGCCCAACTCGTACGGGAAGTAGTTCTCATGGTTCACACAACTTGTGGTGGTTCTCATTTGAACCGAGCCCTATATATATATATATATATATATATATATTGGAAGGTTCAAATGAGAAGAATTTTTTTGTAAGAAGAAAAAAGAAGAAGTTTCAACCAATAAGAATGATTCATTTTACTTCATTTAATATTTGCATTTAATTTTAATAAAATGGTATATTGGTAAACTTACATAAATCATTAAATTGTATTATTCCCCTTTAATAACTAACTAAATTAAATTTGTAACTCCTTTTCAAAATATATATTTTTTCCAAATTAAAGTGTAGGTTAAATTAGTAGTTGTGTATGATAAATTACGAGTTGTGTAGGATATATATTTCGAGGTGTGTAGGATAAATTTCGACTGTGTAGGATAAAATTCTATAATGTGTAGGATATATGTAGGAAAATTTTGATATGTGTAGGTTTTCTAGATTATATGTAGGATAATTAATGATTAGTTGACTAATTAATTAAAAAGAGAAAAATTAATGATATGAATTATAAATGAAATAGTATTTTACTAATATACACTTTCTTCTTTTTCTTCTCACATTAAATTTCATCTCAAATGAACCTTCCCCTATATATATATATATATATATATATATATATATATAGGGTAATGCTAGACAAAAAACCCTAAAATTCTTAGAAAACTCTGGAAACCCAAATCTCCACCCATTTTTACCCAACCTCCCGACATTTTTTTTTTTTGAAAAAAATTACACATGTAATATACATGTTTTAGAGTGTTTTGGGCCAAAAAAAACAAAAAAGCGCCGAAGGGATTTTTTTTAAAAAAATAAACAAAATTCAGTGCCTAACATGTGTTAGACAAAAATGCTGAAAGTTGCTGATTTTTTTTTTTAAATTATCCCTTCGGCGCTTTTTTGATTTTTTTGGCCCAAAACTCTTAAAAACATGTATATTACATGTGTTATTTTTTTCAAAAAAAAAAAAAAAATCGGGAGGTTGGGTTTTCTAGGGTTTTTTATATAGATAGGGTTTTCTATCTAGCCCTACCCTATATATATATTAGTGTTCTGTAATGATCCTTCTCCTATATATATATATATATATATATATATATATAGAAAAAGTATATCGTACATTACGGCTTAAGGTACTTCACGTACAACAACGTGCGTGATTTCTAATATAATATGCTTGATTAATGTTTTCAATATGCGTGATTATTGCGTTTCAACATGCGTGATTTTGGATTTTTGAGTTATAACGTGCGTGATTTTAAAACGAACGTGCGTAATTACCTGTCGTACGTGATGTACGTTAAGCCGTAATGTACGTTAACCTTCCTATATATATATATATATATATATATATATATATATATATATAGGGTTGAGTTCATTTCAGAACTCTAAATAACTACAGAACTTTCAGAACTCCTTATAAACAATCATTTTACATATAAGTTTTTGTATTTAGGATCTTTTTATCATCTATTATATGTATTTCTTTAATTACATACATGTTAAAAGTAGTTTACATATGTTTAATTGCCAAAATTATATATATGTGTCATAACTAATTACATATATGTAAAAATACTAGTTTACATATGTGTAATTATAAAATTACATATAAAAAATGATAAAATTACTCTTAACTTGTATGTAATCGTAAAAATACACATAATAAATGATAAAATTATCCTAAACATAAAAATATATAAATAAAAAGATTGTTTATTAGGAGTTCTGCGAGTTCTGTAAATATTTATGGTTCTGAAATGATCCTGGCCCTATATATATATATATTTAAAGGCCAGTTAACTTACAAAATGGCTTAACGTATGAACTATACGCGATTGTATTTTCAACGTGTGATTTAATTCTTCAACATACGATTTTAGTATTTTTTTTACACCATGCGAAATTTTGTTTTTAATATAACATGCGAAAAATGTTATTGTACAAACATGCGAATTCCAATAAAATCTTTTGTCACATGCGATGTCTTGGAAAAAAGAATCTTATTGTAACATGCAAATTTTATTTTCCAACAATCATTTGTAACATGCGATTTATTAGAAAAAACATTTTATTGAAACATGCGAATTTTATTCTTGTTAAACATAACGTGCGAAATTGATATCGCGTACAGTTCGTACGTTAAGATATTTTACACAATACACTTTTTCTATATATATAACTCTTTTTTAAATGGTTGTTTAACATTAACTTATGCGAATAAAATTATTATTTTTAATACATATGTTCATGTCAATTATTTATTAAAAATGTATTAGACTAAGGTTTGAAAAACAAATGATTACTATTTTTTATAGACTATTTTTCTCAATAAAGCTATTGAAGCATAAATATTCATGAATCACGTGATTCAATATTTCGATTAACTAAACATAGTAAATATCGGAGACGATGAAAGAGGGAATAAATTATCCAAAATGCAGTGACTAAGAAATTACCATGAAGAAGAGCAGATAAGCTACCAGCAGGCATGTAATCATACACAAGCCACTTCTCATCTCTTGAACAATAATAAGCTATCAATGGAACCACGTTTTTGTTCTTCGTCTTCCCCAAAACCTCCATTATTGTTCTGAATTCGATCTCTGACACCACCACATCTTTCAATCTTTTCAAAGCCACCGTTTTATTCTTTTCCTGGAGCACCTGTTTGTATGTTCTCCCAAAACTCCCTTCCCCTAGAACCTCCGCAGATGCCTCCACTAAATCCTCCAAATCAATATTGTAAACCTCATCTTCTTCGAAACACACTAACTTGTTTCTCAGGGCCGTCTCCGAGAATGATAACAAACTTTTGGGCGTCGTGCGAAACAAAAAAATTGGGCCGCTCCCTATAATATAAACTCGTCAATCATATATAAAAAAACCACAAGACGACGATAATTGTTAAAGAAAAATAAACAAAACAAAAGTAATGTAACAAAAAGAAGTGTAATATGTGTAAAACATATCCAAATTAGTTTGAAAATACGAACATTTTCATACAAATAAAATTAATAGAACTAAATATTGAGTTCTTCTAAGTTTATTTTGTAAATGGTTATATAAGAAAAAAAAACCTAAAAAAATTAAACAAGAAAACATGTAAAGTTTGTTATGTAAAAAGTTAAATGAGAAGAAAAAAAAAATGAAAGAACTTGCAAATTTATGGACGTCTAAATTTGGATGTTAAAATTAAAAATTAAATAAAAATAAGCTTGCAAAAGTTGCAATTTGTGTGAGTGGAGAAGTCAAAATGACAACACCAGATTAAGCTGAAATTAGCCCATTGAGGCCCAAAGACCCAAACAAAAAAGGAATATGAAGAAGCCAAAAATAAGAACAATGGGAGCTGACAACTCTCAGACAATTTCCTCACCCCATGAGCTAAAGTTGAGTTTGTGTATTTTAAACTACAAAAAGTCTATATATAAAATATATAATACTTGTTTTAAAACAACTTTGAGCCCCTAGATGTTTTGGGCCCTGTGCGTTGGCACCTCTCGCACAGGCCCAAAACCGGCCTTGTTGTTTCTCTCTGTTGGAAAACAATAAGTATCAACTCAATCAAGACACATACGGACCCTACTTAACATTACACCAATCCCACTCTAATAAGAAAACTAATAAACCAATTAAATAAACAAATCAATAATCCTAATTAACAATTCATATATTAAACTAATAATAACTCCTAGATAACTTCAAACTTAATTGTTCTTTTTGTTAATATTTTGTTTTGAATTATTGGTAATGTTTTCTATTCTTCAGGTGAGAATCAATTGTTATGTAGAAAGGAATATGATGGAAGAGTCAAGAGAGGATATATATCATTTATAAGAAGCTGGATCTCGTAATTTAATCTATAGATCTTACAACATTAGCAAAACTACAAGCATATAAATACATTGAAGATGTATAAAACTTCCTTCCAGCTACAAGCTATCCGTATTTTAATTCAACGTACTGAACATTTATTTTTTTCTTTTTTATTGAAAAAAAACCCAAAGGTAAACTGAACACAAAAAATCTAAAGAGAACATGATACCTGGAAGGGGTGAAAAGGTAGACGTTGCTCCTATTCTAGCAAAAAGTTGGGAAAACAATGTACCGCTGGTTTTCTCCCGTACGGTTAGGATAGACTCAAGATCCTTGACAACCTCGGCCATGTTAGGACGTTGATTGGGTTCGGTATGCAGACACCGATTAGCTAGTTTTGCAAACTGCTTTAAACGTTTCTGGGATACCACCTCCGTTAGGTTAGAATCAACGATGTGCTCCAGTCTTCCTTTTTTAATGGAATCTTGAGCCCATGCTGCCAAACTCCACTGATCCTCATCAATACTGTTGATATCAAAACTTATTTAACGTACAAGGATAATTGCTCACTTTGATCAAACTCAAGGCTTTTTTATTATGCAATTGTGAATAAAAAAAACAAGCACAGCGGCTGCAATTTATATGCAGCATTACAACGGAATAAAACTGAAAACCTAAAAAAGTGGATCTCACAAACTTATTCAACAAAACACTAACGTAAACAAACAGCTAGTAGATAAGCCTTGAACATCAGATGACCAAATCAAATACCCACGTGCATGATAATATAGGGGTTTGAATCATATTTCAACACCCCCCCTTGATTCAAACTTCTGCACTCCCAGCCGATGACGAAGAAACACGAACTTTTCCTTTGGCAAAGCCTTGGTTAAACAATCAGCAACTTGATCTCTTGAACTGCAAAACTGTAGGACCACCTTCTCTTGTCTGACCATGTCTCTAATGAAATGATACTTCAACTCTATATGCTTAGCTCGGCCATGTAGAACAGGATTTCTTGATAAGTTGATTGCAGACTGACTATCACACCAGATTACTGTAGCATGATTCTGAACGTACCCCAAATCTTCTAAAATCCTTCTGATCCAGATACCTTGACAAGTTGCACTAGTGGCTGAGATATACTCAGCTTCAGTGCTAGAGAGGGCCACTGTATTCTGTTTCTTTGAACTCCAAGAAACTGCACCACTACCAACCGTAAAGACATAGGCACCAACACTCTTTCTATCATCAACACAAGCTGCCCAATCACTGTCTGAATATCCAATAAGCTTGAGTTTATCATTCTTTTTATACCAAATACCATACTCGGCTGTAGAAGCAACATATCTTAGAATTTTCTTGGCTGCACCAGCATGGACTTTAGATGGAGACTGCATGAATCTGGATAAAACTCCAACTGCAAAAGCTAGGTCTGGCCGTGTGTGCGTAAGATAGATTAAACCACCAACTAAGCTTCGATACTTCGTTTCATCAACCTTGTCTTCACCATCGTCTACCTGATACTTGTCATATGAACTCATAGGAATATCTTCACCATTGCATTCTTTCATACCAAACTTGTTTAAAAGACTTTGAGCATATTTCTCTTGTGAAATAAAAACCCCATCCTGAGTCTGGTTCACTTCTAATCCAAGAAAGTAGCGCAGCTGCCCCAAATCAGTCATCTCAAACATTCGCTTCATCCCAGCTTTAAACTCTTCTATGAGAACTTCACTAGAACTTGTACAAATGATGTCGTCCACATATAAACACACATAGATGACATCAGTTGAACAATTCTTCACATAAAGTGTTGGCTCATTCAAGCTCTTAATATATCCATTATCACTGAAATACCCATCAATTTTAGAATACCACGACCTGGGAGCTTGCTTCAATCCGTAAAGGGCTTTGTGCAGTTTATAAACTTTGTCTTGCTGCCCTTTCACCTCAAAACCTTCTGGCTGTTCAACATAAATTTCTTCATCTAGATCACCATTCAAAAAAGCTGACTTTACATCCAATTGGTGCAATAACCATCCTTTAAGGGCTGCAACTGCTATAACGATTCTGATGGTTTCAAATCTAGCCACCGGAGCAAAAGTTTCTTCATAATCTATCCCATATTTTTGAGAATAACCCTTAGCAACCAATCTGGCTTTGTGTTTGATTATCTTCCCGTCAGGACCCACTTTGGTCTTATACAACCACTTCAAGCCCACAACATTTCTTTCATTTGGCAGATCCACCAACATCCACGTCTGGTTTTTAGTGATAGCATCCATTTCAGCTTGCATAGCCTCCTGCCATTCTTTCTTTTTCACGGCTTCTGAATAATTTATAGGATCAGCTATATTAAGAGCAAATTGGCAATTCAAATGATCTAACGAAACCTCATTAACTTCTTGAGTAGTAGCATAAAGATCAGCCATGGTTCTAACTCTCAGAGGAGCTGAAGAGCTGGAACCTGAACTCTCGGTTGAGTGCGATTGCTGAGTACTCCCTTGGGGAGTTGTCACACCAGATGCTGCGGTTCCTTCCAAATCAGATGGTTCAGTATCATTGATGCTATCAACTGTAGCCTGTTCAGCATACTCTTCAGGGAATGGATCTGAATACATTCTTTCATACAATTGTTTTTCTGACTTGTGCAATTCCTGCCAGTCCCATGAGTTGTCTTCCAAAATTGTAGTGTCATTGAAGCTCCTGGTTTTGATCTTCTTTGTAACAGGATTATAAAGCCTATATCCTGTTCCATTGGATGAATACCCAATGAAGATCATTTTGTTTGATCTATCATCAAGCTTCCTCCTCCCCTGAACATACTTATGACCATATGCAACACACCCAAAAATCTTCATATTAGAAACGTCTGGTTTAACATCAAACCATACCTGATGAGGAGTCTTGTCTTGAACAGCTGAGGTTGGAGCTCTGTTAATGGCGTACACTGCTGTGGCAACAGCTTCTGCCCAGAAGTGATTCGGTAAGTTTCTCTCCTTTAACATGCTTCTAGCCATGCCCATTACAGTTCTATTTTTCCTTTCCACAACACCATTGTGTTGTGGTGTGTGAGGTTCACTCAGCTCCCTTCTAATACCATTCACTTCACAGAAGGAATTAAATTCATTGCTGCAAAATTCTCCACCTCTATCCGTTCTCAAAACCTTCAGACTACATTCACTTTGCTTTTCAACCAGGGCTTTAAAAACTTTAAATCTTTCAAATGCATCAGATTTTTTTGACAAAAAATATACCCAACACATCCTAGACACATCATCTATCAGGAGAAAGTAATAAAGGCTGTGACCAAGACTGGGTACCTGCATTGGACCACATAGATCAGCATGCACAAGTTTCAATTTCTTTGTAGCTCTCCAGGAAGAGGATTTGAAGGGTAGCCGGATCTGCTTGCCTAGAATACACCCTTCACATACACTTGTGCCTTTAATCTGGGGTAAACCACACACCATAGCTTTCTCATACAACAGCTTTAAACTATCCCAGTTTAAGTGCCCATATCTTTTATGCCATACTTGAAGTAACGAAGGCTTGTTGGGAGTGCTGGTTTCTGCCTTTGAAGCATCCACCACAAACATGTTATTTGTTGCAACAGGAATTTTCATCAATTAAGTTCCTTGATTCTTAATGATGCAGTCACGGCCTTCAAACAACAACGAATAACCTTTCCTCATGAGCTGACCCACACTCAACAGATTATACTCCAAAGTTGGAGCATAATATACATCACTAAGCAATTTATATGAGTTTGGGCCAGTATAAATTCGAACAACACCTTTTCCTTCAACTACCAGTATCTTTTTATTTCCCAGTTGAACATTCATCTTGAAGGTTTCATCAAGTTCAACAAAACTAACCTTGGATCCTGTCATATGGTTTGAACATCCTGAATCAAGAAACCACAGATTGTTGGCTTCTTG
>JARYGA010028678.1:0-31720 GCA_030545235.1 Helianthus tuberosus
TAACGTACACTCTAGAACAAGGAAATAAGCTATACATACCCTAAAAACCCTTTACATAACTTAGAAATAAGTTTTGAAGGGTTCGGTATGGCAAAAACATGTTTATTCAAGTCCAGGGACTATTTTTGACAAACAACGGAAGTCTGCGAATTCTCGTATTTTTGAATACGGACCACATATACACATCCATAAACTTTTGTAATCATTAAAATCTTGTATTTTATTGATAAGAATGCAAAAATATCAATCGTTGCGCAATTTCAGTCATTTTTCTGTTCGTTATAGCGTCTTATGTAATTTTGCGAAACGCGTAACCATATAACCGAATGAACCAACATCCGTGGATTCGCTCCGAGGATCGACTCCTTGACCGATGAATGTGATGAACACGTATCTTGTGCGGTAGATCAGACACAAAGAAGTAATTAACCGTTGATTTCTTTTGATATTTTGACCAATACAAAACCATGAAATCAAACGACAAGAGTTTCCCCTCTCAAGTCATAAAGATGTCAAATGAACAAGACCCTACACACACACACACACACACACACACACACATATATATATATATGCCTATATATATATATATATAGGCTGAGTGCCTTCGTACGAAGCTAACAAGCTCCCTTCGTACGAAGTGAGCCCCTTCATACGAAGCTGCCTAATCCTCCCTTCGTACGAAGCTGCTTAAACTCATATTGTGATTTTTCTGAAATATAAAGTAATAAAGAAATATTTACAGAAAATATTTTTGTTTGAGTTCGTATCAGAGAATCATATTAGTTTATGAAAAATCACTAGCACAGTTAAGCTATAGACACTTTAAGTTCTAAACGATTCACTTAGATTGTCAGTATATTGATCCCCTTAAATTTTCACACAAAGTTCAACTGATTCGAGATACGAGATTAATGTTTTAAACACTTAAACTTATTCGCGTGTCTCACCTCAGAATATACTACTGTATCAAGATTCCCTAGATTTAGTCTTACATGTGAATACACTATATTGATATATGTAATATGGGTTAGTGCGAGGCCTTGAGAGCTCAGGTATGAACTACCGTTCAGTCAAAGAGATGAAGGCTCGACTTTAGGTGTGTCCCACTTAGGGATCTTCTTTACAACTGCACTTGATTTATATCTTTCGATATTTTCTCAATTTTTATGCAGAGGGAATGTTTTTTAAGCATGCAAAGTATTATACGAGGTTTAGGCCATTGCTGGCACAAAATCAGAAGACTAGGTATAATACCCCAGATATCAAACAGTATAAAGACCAAGTATCTCGGAATTAGGCAACCTCTCAAACGAAATTTTGGAGGTTATCCATGTATCCGAGAGATGTTCCACACGAGATAAGAAAGTAATTGATATTTAGGTTTATATCTCGAAATCAATCTACTAAATGTGTACACACCTACTGGCACATCATCAGTGAGACCATTTATCACATTTTTAATATTCCAATTCCTTATCATGCTGTGACTGTCTACTGATGTACTATCATTTCCTCTTTTTACACAAAAACTCATTTTGAATTTTATCATGTTTTTTACTTTTTCAAATTTTCAAATGTTTTTATATTTTCAAAATTCTTACTCCCCCTAAAATTCAAAACATTTAAAGAAAATTTGATAATCGATGTAGATAGCTTCATCTCGCCATCCATTTTCTGCTTCATATGCTCTGTTTTACAGAAAGTACCTCCATGATTTACAACACATTGAGTTTTAACAATGTTAAAATCATTTAATCATTTGTGAAATAATCATGTTTGTTCAGCCGTGAGGATTTTGGCGTATTCAATCAAAACATCTTTTTGTAAATTTTTGATTTTTAACAAATTTAAACACAAACATACTTTTTCATTTTTCAATTTTCGAGAAAATGAAAACATATTTTTGGTTTTTAAATTTTTCTATTTTTAGGGTTTTGGAATTATGGTTTATTTATGCACAAAAACAAACAAACTCCCTGTTTTCAACTGCATGGATCCGCCTCCTCTTGTGCCAGGCTGCTCCGCTCTTCGATTTGACATTCAACTTTCTTCTGGAGCACCTGCACATACAAATAATTCAATCATTTGAATATGCAACCCAAGCCTGTTTCGACTCAAGTAACTTAATATGTATTTTCCCAGGTAAAACTGGATAATTCCTGTAAATATTTTCTTTATTTTTCTCACTCATAGAAGTCTTTGTCTTTGCCACCCAGATTTGTCCTTTTAAAACATTCCTTTGATAAAATCTTGAATCTTTTGAATGTTTTATTTTGATAACTCAGTTTTAGTTCTCCAAAATTGGTGTGGCTTTGTTACATCAACCGTTGTTTTCCAACTTTGTGTAGTCTTAAATCTAGGTGTCACTGGTTTCCAAGTTTGTTGTGATTCAGCCTTTGATCTTTTCGGTTTCCAAGTTTGTTTTAATTCAAACTTGGTTGGCTTCTGATTCACAACATCAGACTTCTTTTTCTCAACACCAACAGGTTTAAGATTTGGACACTTGCGACCAATATGTCCAATTTGATCACATTTAAAACATGTTCTCTTTGAAACATCTTTGACCTTTTGTTGTTGTTGTTTCTTTTGAGCATAGAACTCTTATTAGACTGTCGCCTAAATTGGAGTTCTTTCTCTTCCTCAGAACTTGTTTCATGAACAAAGTTTGTCTTTTTCTAATAATTTGTCTTTTCAAACTGTTTCTTTTTGTTTTGTTGCTTTTTATAACCCAACCTAGCCTTCATGTTCTTCTTTTTGTAACTAGGTTTGTTAGAAAAAAATTTCTTGCTCGCTTTTCTGGCAAATTTGTCAATTTCAGATTTGTGAATTTCTAGAGTTAAATGCTTGGTTGGTCCCTGTGGTTTGCAAAAATTGCAGATGTGGTCCCAAATGTTTACTAATTACACGCGTGGTCCCTGTGGTTTTCAAAAATGCACTCGGTTGGTCCCTAGCCCTAACATCAGTTAAATTTCTCAGTTAAGTCAATGTTAAATGACCAAAATACCCTTCCTTATAAACAAACCCACTGCATCTTCATCACTATATCTTCATCCACCCACCACCAACCCCACACCTCCCACCTTTAGAAACCTAACCTCATCATCGCATAACCCTCACCTCACCCATTGAAACCCAACCTCCGTCGCCATCGAAACCCCACCACCACCACCTTAGAAACCCAACCCCTCCTCTCCTCAGATCGGTGCTCATAAGGTACAGCGGCGCTAGGGTTTTACCCTAAGGCCCACCGGCGACGATAAAAGAGGTGGTAAGTGGTGGTTGATGACGGCTACCAATCGCCCACCGGAGGACCTTGATTCAACCCAACACGCCCCCGTCACAGGACATTGATCAACAAATCGCCGTCTACCACCGCCGGCGACCACCCTCCACCACCGTTATCAAGTTATCAAAGAACCACCATCACCGCCATGTTCAAAGTAGCGCCACCGGCCTCCCCATGTTCAAAATGGTCCGATTTTGCATCCCCATCGTCATTGTTGTGTAATGATTTTCATATTTGTAATTGAATATCCCCATCGCGTTGATCTGTAACGATTTGATCTCAACGCCGACCTGGCATCTGATCAGATGTTCGATTAGCTCTACTTTCTTAGGTGGATTGATCAACAAATGGACTACTTTTGTTGCTAATTAACCGATTGGATTCAATGTGTGGGCAAATGGGTGTGAATTTGTAACAATCCACTTTATGTGGGTCTTACTTTGATTTATGGAGCTACTGCAAAAAGGTGCAGGTGGGTTTTCTGTTTTTTTTATTTATAGAAATGGAATGTGTTTGTAGACCCACATAAATTATAAAGAGAGTTAATAAGCAAGGGTATTTTGGTCATTTAACATGGACTTAACTAAGAAATTTAACTGATGTTAGGGCTGGGGACCAACCGAGTGCATTTTTGAAAACCACAGGGACCACGCGTGTAATTAGTAAACATTTGGGACCACATCTGCAATTTTTGCAAACCACAGGGACCAACCAAGCATTTAACTCGAATTTCTACTAGTTTGAAAACTTTGTCAATCTTTTCCGAAATCACATTCTGAATCGGAACTTCAATATCTGAGAATAATTTGTCCTATCCAATCATGGTATATGCCAATCATATCGGATCTTCATTCACATCTTTCTCAGATTTTAAATTTTTAACATAACTTTCATGAAAACCTCCCTCATTTTCATCCTGTGAATCGGACCTAGCTGTTTTGGTAGAATCATCTTTCATAACACTTTCATCGACCTTACCTATCACCTCTGAATCACCAGTTTCATCAGATATGGAATAGGTTATGTCAATATTTTCTGGCAATTGATCAACCATGTTGAAAGCTTTTTCCACATTTTCGTCATCATAGAATGTGAACCTTTTTCTCAAACGGTGGTGGAACCTGATGATATTCTGAACCAATACCTTTCTTGTTTCTTTTAGAATCTTTATCATCCGGTTTTATGTTGAAAATACGTTCAAGAACATATGATGAAGCGTGATAACTATGTAACTTGTTATTATCTTGTTCTAAATCAGCCATTTTACGTTTAAGCTCAGCAACTTCTTCAATATAAGAGTTTCCAACTTGTTGTTTTATTTCATACTGATTATTAAGCTTTTGTGAAGTTTCAGAACACTGTGACAATCTCGATTGAACAAGTTTCATTTGACTTTCCATAGCTTCATATGACTCCTATGATATGTCAATTTTATTGAATCATATTCTTTTTTCATTTCTTGAACAACATTTTCTTTTTGCAAACATTCTTCAGTCATCGTTGAACACTTTTGTTTCAAAGTCTCATTTTATTTTTCTAAAACCTTATATTTTTGTGTTAGCTTTTTATGGTTATCTTTTAAAATCTTATCATTTTCGAACATTTCTTTACATTTATCTTTGAAAACTCTTTCGATTTTAGAGAATTCTATATCTCTTGTTCTGAATTGTTCATCTTTTTCAGTACAAGCACTGCACTTTTCCATGCATTTCTTACACTGTTCAACAGTTTTATTTAACACTTCAGAAGTTCAGTTGGATTTATTACCTCAGTTTCTAGCATCTTGGCTTCTTTTGCCGTCTGCTTCTGATCTTCTTCCTTCACCTGCTGTTCTTCAGCAACAACTTCACCAACCGACTTCTCCATATTTTCATCAGCTGTTTTCTGACTTTCTTCATCAACTACTTCTTCTTTCTTCTTCAAATTCTCATTATTCAGCTGTTCATCACTGCCTTCCTCTGCAATTTTCTTTAACTCATCCACCAACTTTTCAACACTTTTCTTCATTTTCTCTTCAATTATCTTCTTCAAACTAGCTGTCATCACATCTCTGATTATCTTATCCAGCTTTTTAAGATAATCTTTATCTTCTTCTATCTTTAAATAATATTCACCGGACAAAGGAATAACTACAAGTACATCATTGTAAACCACTTGACTTGAATGAACGACCGGATCTCCTTTACGATTGATGTAACATTCTATTTTATTGTTCCATCTACCATAACTCTTAGCTTCTTCGTACTCTTTTTGCATTTCTTCAATTCTGTAACCTTTAAAACATCTTTCTCTGTACATTTTCTCTTGAAGAATTTATTCTCTTGTTTTTGTTTTCACTTCAGCAACCAATGCCCTTTTCTCTTCTTTTATGTATTTACCCCAGTTAAACCCTTCTTCATCATGAATCGTGACTAAGGCTTGTGTTTTTTCTTTCGATGAACCTTCAACAATTTGCTTTAGATTTGATCTAGATGTTTGTTCACTATTTTTATGATAAATGGCCTTCTTGTAGTAATCATCATGAAATGGATTGCCATGATCAACTACTTCCCGGTTGACACACTCTGTTTTGAAATGACCCTTCTGTTTACACTAGAAACATGTTACTTTCGACTTGTCAAACCCTAGCTTGGTGCTTAACAAACCTCCAAGATCCTGTCTACCTGTTATCTCCATAAAACCCTGAGCTCTTCTTATGCCACTTGCCAAACACCATCTGATATCAATGAGTTCCATCTCCACCGGGTCTATCAGTTCATAATCTTCTTTTGTCAATTCAGGATTTCCAATTCTCCCTGCTACCAGACTCTCGTATGACTCCAGAATTGATGCTAAGAAACTCATCTGTTGTTTAGAAGCATTGATACTCAATGTAGGAGAATTTTTCAATTTCAAAGCAATGTTACAATGAATCTCTTCAGGTTCTGCTGTGTTTGATGCTGTTGAAGAAGAATGATAACCTGTATCATAACTTGATGAACTCTTCTGTGAATCTTTTGACTTTTCGACACTAAAAGTAGTACCAATCTTTTATGATTGATTGGTTGAGGGTAAGCTTCCTTTGTAGTAAAGACCCACATTTTGCTGATAAGTAGAACTGCTCATTTTGTTCTGTTTTTGCAACTCCAGTTCATGACTTTCAAGCTTCTCAATCAATGTATCCAGGGTAATCTCGTCAAATTGTGAATCATTTTGTCTCACAGGTTCACCCTTTATATAATCAAACAAATCAAATTATTTTTTAAGCAATGATATTTTATTCTTTTTAATCTGTTTCCTCCCTCAGCTTTCACTCGCAATGCTTCCCACACAGACTTTGATGATCCATCATGATTAAGTAATGCAAAGATATCATCCGTGATCGATTGTTGAATTAACGCGATCATCATTTGTTCATGATAAAATGTCTTTATGTCTTCAGTTTGTAAGCTTGCAATTGGAATTTCTTCATTTTTATCATTTATTGGCCTATGATACCCAAATTCCATACAAAACCAACTCTCATGAGCATACGCTTTTGCCCAGTTAATAAACCTCTCTTTCCACCATGTATAATCTTCAATATTATCAAGTTTCGGTGGTTTTGAATGAGTTCCATAAAAGTTTTCATGTTTTATATTATCAGTTATAGCTTTCGAAATACTCTTTGGTTCAACAGTTGTTGTTTCGGATGATTCGGAAGTGAACGCGTTGTAAAACTCATTGTAAAATTCTTCAGCCATGATTACCTGCAAACACACAATCAAACACTTGATCAAACTTGAAAATTAACAAACACAAACCCTCTGTTCGTACGAAGATGGAATTCGGGTTCGTACGAAGCAGCACTAACACAAATCACTCGGTTCGTACGAAGCTACTTGAAATACAAAACTGATTTTATTACTCGGTTCGTACGAAGCAACAAACTGGGTTCGTACGAAGCAGCAAACTCTGGGTTCGTACGAAGCTATATGGGTTCGTACTAACAACTCAGCTCGAACACAGCCTATTCATCATGTTTTTTCACAATTTTGAACATGATTTAAGTCGAATTTAGTCTTGAAAATTTGTAGGGTTATTCAAACACAATTTTCGCACAACATATTCGAAATCAGACTTTTTTAACAGTGAAATTGTTGTGGATCTAAGTTTTAAGCTCAAAACAAATGTGTAGAAGAAGTGTAGAAGAAGATGTGTGTAGAAGAAGATGAATCTGCTTGAATCTTCGTGTCTTCAATCTATGCAAACAACCACCCGCTCTGATACCACTTGTGGATTCGCTCCGAGGATCGACTCCTTGACCGATGAATGCGATGAACACGTATCTTGTGCGGAATCTAAGTGTGTGTGTAGATCAGACACAAAGAAGTAATTAACTGTTGATTTCTATTGATATTTTGACAAATACAAAACCACGAAATTAAACGACAAGAGTTTCCCCTCTCAAGTCACAAAGATGTCAAATGAACAAGACCCTACACACATATATATAGGCTGAGTGCCTTTGTACGAAGCTAACAAGCTCCCTTCGTACGGAGCTGCTTAAACTCATATGCACTTTATGCTCTGCTCTGTTCAGCACCAGTCTTGTATCATCTGATTAAGCTACGATACGTGATTGACAGAAGTGATAGACGACATTTTCGGGCAAAATTCAAGTTACATGTGCCTTAACACCTTTATATAGCCTAAATATTGGGTTAAAAGGGGTTAAAGTGATAAAACGCGACAAAACAAGTCCAGGGGCCAAATCTGCCCCTACTAGGTCCTTATGGACCATGAAGGAAAACCCCTTATGGTCCGTAAGGGGTGCCCAGCTACGAAATTTTTTCTTGCAGCCCACTCAAAGCTCCACAATACCTCTAACTCGAAACCAGGGGCTATGACACTGATCTTGCCATGTTTAGGGACATGTGGAGTGATCTTACACTGATCCTTAGTACTTGTAATGATCAAATTCATGATGTACAAGTATAAATAGGTGCATGAATTCATTTTCAACTTGCACCAAATCTTGAAATCCTTCTATCCTTTGCCTCTGGAGGTTCCTGACCATAAGGAGCTTCCTAATCAGTTCTCTTATCATCTAAGGACCACTAGTAAGTGCTCCTTTCAATTCTATTTCACTTATTTAGTTGTTTATGAGCTAAAAGTCAAACAGATTGACTTTTGTTCTGACCTTAATTGGTCAAGTCAAAGTTCAATTGAACTTTACAACGTGATCGTAATCACGAAGGCTATAATCCCTTGCGATTGCACCTTCTGATTACCATGTTTACTAGTCGAAGTGATGAGTCAAAGTTTCGGTCAAAGATGCAAATAATGTGGATTTTATGACGAAACTATTTTCTGGTATCAAAACACCAAGTTTTGATACCAAAACAGTTTTATAACTTAGTTATACATTTTTTGACATGTCTAACTCGTCACTTCAAGTTTAGTGCTTATGTAGGGTCGTAAGTCGAGTGGTCTTGACCTCCGCTTTGACTTTCAAATCCGACCCGTTTGGTCGATCTTAGGATCCGACCAAACACATATTTGTGACCATAGTTGTATAGGGAATAACCTACTGATATTATACCTTTTGGTCACGTCATTTGGTTAGTGTTATGATAAGTCATTTCTATGTTCTTTAAAAATGACCAAAATGCCCTTTTTGCACATAAATCCACTTTATGCATATGTAACCAAAGTTTTGACATATAAACTGATGTTACAACATTATCAAACATTTTTTGTCATATAAGACTGTAGGACCGGTTTTGACTCCGAAACGATTGCGAAACGAACGTGAAACGTGCGGAATCCGTACACGAACGCGACCTAAACACACGAAACATAATATAACTGTGATTCTATTATAAATCTGATATTGTACAGCACCTTGAATCACAATGACAACACTTTCTCTCTCTAGATTCTCTCTCTAGATCTAGAGCTTTCTAATTCACCAAATGCCAAAAGTCTCTAATCTAATCATAAAGCTCTTATTTATAGGCCTTGACTATTAATGAGATTTCTCATTAATTACAATTATGCCACCTTGCCTTTTTGACTAGCTATCTCATCATAACGACTCGTTTTCTTCTTTTTCTTGCTACGACTCGGATTGACGAAGGCTATAGACATAAATGCACTAACAGACTCCCCCTTGGATATTGCCGTAGTCAATCTCGATCATTGAGTCAAACTCGTAGCGTCTTCTTTTTCTCTCTCTCTCTTTGAATCTTCTTGAACAGAATCCCGGTGGATCTGTCTTCAACTTCAGCTTCTCCTTTCTGTAGACTCTTTTCTTCATCAGGCTCCCCCTTTCGTCAAGCTTCCGTGCTTTGGGATCGACACCTTGCTTTTCGATTACAAGCTCCCCCTTGCTTTGAGCTCATCTTCAGACTCCCCCTTAGACTCAGCTTCCGGGATCGTAATCTGGAATCTCATCTGCAATCACTCAAGCATTTATAAGTAACAGCATTTCAAATTTTAGCTATCCAGGAATTGTAACCTGGCTCACTCAAACATTCTAAACAAACCATTTTCATGAAATTTGGCAGTTTCATCGAATCGAATCGAAAACTAGCTCTATAACAGTATAAGCATCCAAATCCCCCACAGTTAATCATCCAAGTCCAACTTAATGACCTTGGAGATATCACAAACTGTTTTGATTTTTGATTTTAATTCAAGTTTCAATTTAATGAACTTGTTTTATTTTCAGAAACACAATCAGCTTACTTAGATTTTGAAACTCAACATCTCAGATATCGGTTGTCGAAAATAAAAAAGAATCAAAAATCTTTTTGTATTTTCTGAAAATATAAAACAGTAAAGAAATATGTACAAACATATTTACAAACAATATTTTTGTTTGAGTTCGCGTTAGAGGATCATATCAGTTTCTGACAAGTCACAAGTACCGTTGAGCTTAGTTACACATTAAGAATTAAACAATTCACTTAGATTGTCGATATACTTGTCCACTTTAAATTCTCACACAATTTTCAATCTGTCCAGGATACGGATTAAGTGTTTTAGAGACTTAAACTTATACGTGTGTCCCACCTCTTGAATATACTCCCGTATCCAGATCCCAATATTCAGTCTTACAGGTAATTATAACACAAATGATATCTGTAAGGGGTTAATAAATTATGAAGAATCATGAGAGCTCAGGTCAGAACTACCGTTCAGCAGAGAGATCATGACTCAACTTGGGTGTGTCCCCTTTAGAGGATCTTTTTTACAACAGCATTGCTAAGAAATTTTATTGTCTTATCATATATGCTGAGGGTGATGCTATGTTTCAAGCATTTGCGGAAAGTATTATTCGAGGACTAGGTCAGAACTACCGTTCAGCAGAAGTCCCGGAATAATACCCCAGATATCGCTGAGTATAAAGACCTAGTATATCAGAATACAAGACCTTTCAAACAAGATTTCAGGGGTTACCTATATATCCAAGTAGTGTTCCCCACGAAATAAGTAAGTAAAGATTTAGATTTATATCCCGAACAAACCTACTAAATGTGCAAAAACCTACCGACACATCCACGGTGAGATCGTTTAACACATTTTAACTTTCCAATTCTTTAGCGTACTGTAACTGTCTACTGATGTACTATCATTTCCTCTTTTTACACAAAAACTCAATTTTCATTTTTTAATGTTTTTGTCTTTTTGCCAATAGGTTTTATCATGTTTTTGACTTTTTCAAATTTTCAAATGTTTTTGTATTTTCTAACAATATTACTTCCCCTAAAATGCAAAACCATATAAAGAAAATTTGACAACCAATACTGATAGCTTTGTCTCGCCATCCATTTTCTGCTAAAAGTGTACTGATTTGCAAAAAATCTAACATACCCCCATGATTTACAACACATTGATATTTTACAGTTTGAAAACCGTTTTTCAATCTGATGAAAGTAATCATGTTTGTTCAGCCGTGAGGGTTTCTGCATATTCAAGCAACACATATTTTTGTATTTTTGAAAATTTGACAAAAATTAAAAACAAACATATTTTTGGTTTTTTTCAAATTTTTCAATTTTTAGGATTTTTAAAATATTGTTTATTTATTTACAGAAAACATATAAACTTCCTGTTTCAACCAATACAGGATCCAGCAGCCTCCTCTCCTCGTTGTGCCAGGCTGCTCCAACCTCCAATTTCACAATCTTTGAATTCCATGAGCACCTGCACATTTAGACTACTTGATTACTTGAACAATTTAGCCCAGGTCTGTTGAACCTTAGGCATTTCAACACAATAATTTTCATTCAATGCTGGAAATTCTTTGTCATTTTTCACAAAAACTTTCTCAATTTTAACTTCAACTTTCTCATCTTTTACCAAATTAACATGTTTCTTAACACTCCATGTTTGACCTTTTGGTGTTCCTCGTTTGTAAAAATGTGAAATTTTTTGAACATTTTGATTCTGAACAACAACTCTTGGTTTCCAAAACTCTTGAGGTTTTGTCATATCAACAGTTGTTTTCCAACTTTGTGTTGTTTTAAATCTGGGTGTGTGAGAATTCCAAGTCTGTCTAGAATCGAACCTGTTTGGGTTTGATTTCCAATTTTGATTTGAAGCAAACTTGTTTGTATTTTACCTCCAAGTTTGTTTCGAATCAAATTTGGTTGACCTTTGTCTCACACTCTCAGATTTTTGTTTCTCAGCATCAATCTTCTTTTTGTCAACATCCACAGGTTTTAGATTAGGACACTTGCGTGCAAGATGTCCTTTTTGATCACATTTGAAACATGTTCTCATGGACACATCTTTGACCTGTGGTTGTTGTTTTTGCTTTTTAGCAAAGAACTCATCATTAGACTGTCTCATTTTAAGTTCTTTTTCTTCAGCTAAACTGTTTCCTTGAACAAAACTCATTTTTTCCTGAAAATTCGGAGTTTCATTTCTTTTCCAACTTTGTTTCTTCTTATAACCCAACCCAGCCTTCATGTTTTTCTTCTTGTAACCAGGTATGTTATACGAACCTCTATGACTCTTACCAACAAACTTTGAAATCTCAGACTTCTCAATCTCAACCATTTTGAAAACTTTATCAACTTTTTCTGAAATCACATTCTGAATCGGGAATACAACATCTAAGAACAATTTGTCCGATCCAATCATGGTATAAACCAATCCTTTTGAATTATCATTCAAATTTTTCTCGGATTTTGTGTTTTTCAGATATCCATCATGAAGATTTCCTTCATCTTCATCCTGTGATTCAGATTTACCTGTATCAACTGACTCTTCTTTCAACACACTTTCAACGACTTTACCTACCACCTCTGAATCATGAGACTCATCAGATTTGGAATAGGTTATGTCAATGTTGTCTGGCAATTGGTCTACCATGTTGAAAGCTTTTTCGACCTTTTCCTCATCATAAAATGCAAATTTTCCCGGTGGTGGAACTTGATGAAACTCTGAGCCAATGCCTTTCTTATTCTGCTCAGACTCACAATACCCGGTTTTATATTGAAAATTCGTTCAAGCACATATGACGACACATGGTAACTCTTTAACTTGTTGTTATCCTGTTCTAAATCAGCAATCTGTCGCTTCAACTTAGCAACATCCTCAATATAGGAATTAACAACATCTTGTTTTATAGCATACATTTGTTTAAGCTCTTTAGTTGTTTCAGACAGATAATTCATTCTTGATTGAGCATATTTCATTTCGTCTTTCACTTTTTCATATGACTCTTTTGTAATGTGATATGATAATTTCATTGAGTCATATTCCCTTTTCATTTCTTGACAAGCAATTTCTTTTTGTTCACATTCATTTGTCATTTTCAAAACATTTTCTTTCAAAACTTC
Organism: Helianthus tuberosus; assembly: GCA_030545235.1. NCBI lineage: Eukaryota > Viridiplantae > Streptophyta > Magnoliopsida > Asterales > Asteraceae > Helianthus > Helianthus tuberosus. The sequence continues at coordinate 13,105 of JARYGA010028678.1, forward strand.
ATTTTCTTTCTCTAATTTATTACATTTTTCTGAAAGTTTTTCATCATTTTCTTTAAAAACTTTTTCTTTTTCTAGCATTTCTTTGCATTTTTCTTTGAAAATCTTTTCAATTTTTGTGAACTCAAGATCTCTTGTTCTAAATTGCTCATCGTTTTCAGTACAAGCTCTGCACGGTTCCATGCATTTCTTGCACTGATCAATCAGTTTCAAGTTTTCAAAATCAGAATTTACCTCAGTGATTGGCACTTCGGTGTTTTCAGCAACCTCCGTCTTATCAGTAACATTCTGCTTTTCTTCAACACCAACTTCATCACCAACCTTATCAGCTTCCCCCTTCTCATTCTTTTCTTCTTTTTCTTCTTTCTTCACCTCTTCTTCAATCTGCTGTTCTTTAGTAACAGCTTTCTCAACCTCTTCATTCACAACAACTTCTTCACTTTTGATTTCCTTCACAACTTCAACTTCAATAGTTTCTGCTTTAACCTCTTCAGCATCTTTCTTCAGATTGTTCACCATTTCTTCAACATTCCTCTTCATTCTCTCCTCATCCCTTTTTCTCAGACAAGATAACATAGCATATCTAATTTCCTTTTCATATCTCTTAACGTATGTGTCATCTTTCAATACATTTCTATAGTATTCATCTCTCAACGGGACTTTGAGAAGAACATCATCGAAGATTATGTCTTTCTTGGGAACAACCGGTTCTCCTTCTCTGTTATAATAACATTCTCTCTTTTTATCCCATCTTTTGCTACCGACAGCCATCTCATACTCCTCTTGCATGTCATCCATTCTGTTGTAGACCACGTTTCTTTCTCTGTAGGTCTTCTCACTCAAGATCTCTTCTCGAGTTTTCTCTTTGATCTCAACTTTTTCTTCACTGATTTCAGTAGTATCTTTGTCTTTGTTTTCATCTTGAATATTAGCAACAAAAACAAACTTTCTTTCCTCTGTCATAGCTCTCCCGTGAGCTGTTTTACGAACATTGTCTAAACGATCTTCTTCTGGACAAACTGTGCTCCAGTCAAATCCTTCATCAGGATAGATTACTGCATATGCTCTTGATTTTTCTCTCAGCTTATCTTCAATCAACTTTGGTTCTTCTCTGCTTCGATGGTAAATCGCCTTTCGATAATAATCATCGTTGAAAGGACGTTCACTTCCTTCAGCAACTTCAGAATTTCTGCATTCTCTTTTGAAATGACCTTTTTGCTTGCATTTGAAGCAGGTCACTTTGGATTTGTCAAATCCAAGCTTTGTTGAAGCACCTCCAAGCGATTGTTTCCCGGTAATCTCCATATACCTCTGAGCTCTTCGAATACAACTAGCTAAACACCAACGGATGTCAATGAGCTCCATCTCTTCCGGATCAATCTGGTCGTAGTCTTCTTTGGTCAATTCAGAATTTCCAATTTTTCCAGCTACTAGACCTTCATATGACTCCAGAACAGATGCAAGGAAACTCATTTGCTGCCTCGCTGCATTGATGCTCATTGCAGGAGAATTCTTCAGTTTAAGAGCAATGTTGCACAAAATTTCTTCAGAATCATCAGAATTTGTCTTTGAAGATGAATGATATCCAGAATGATGACTTGTTGGCATTGTTGGTGGTTCTTTCATCTTTTCACCACTAAATGCTGTTTTTGGTGAACCAACGCCTTTATCAGAAAGCACACTGCTTTTGTAGTACAAGCCAACGTTCTGTTGATGTGAAGAATCAGTCATATTGTTTTGCTTCTGCAACTCCAAATCATGACTTTCAATCTTTTCAAACAAAGCATCAAGAGTAATTGTATCATACAAAGCATCATTTTTCAAAATAAAAACAAACGTTTGCCACTGATCAGCTCGTGGTAACACTTCAATCACTTTGTCTATCAATTCCTCTCTTGTTTTATTTATCTCTAATCTCTCCAACTCAATTTTAAGATGACAGAATCTCTCAATCATTTGCCTCACCGACTCTCCTTTTATGTTATCAAAAAGATCAAATTCTTTCTTTAATAAAGCGATTTTGTTCTTTTTAATCTGTTTACCCCCTTCAGCTTTAACACGTAAAGCTTCCCAGACAGACTTAGATGACCCATCATGAGTTAGTAAAGCAGAAATATCATTTCTGATTGCTGACTGAATCAATGCTATCATTCTCTGTTCAGCTCCGTATTCAGCTTTATCTTCTCTGGAAAACTTCTTGAATACTAGATCTTCGCCTTTCTCGTCTTTTGGTTTTTCATACCCATACTCCAAGCAAAACCAGCTTTCATGAGCATACGCTTTCACCCAGTTGATAAACCTTTCTTTCCACCAGGTATAATCTTCGATGCTATCAAGAGTTGGTGGCTTTGAATGAGTTCCATAAAAATTATCATGTTTGATGTTCTCATTTAGCACCTTAGAAATGGTTTTTGGTGTAATATTTGAAGCCTCAGACGATTCGGTTGCGAACGCGTTGTAAAACGTATTAAAAAATTCCTCAGCCATGATGTAAACCTTGAATCACAAGAAAACAAACAAACACAATCAGTTCAAACACTATCAAACAACTGAATTAAAATAATACTCGAACTGGTGAATTTTCTGTGCGGACTGAAAGTTGACAGACTGTGCGGACTGAAAGTTGACAGACTGTGCGGATTGAACTTGATGCGAACTGAGATTTAAGTTGTCAAACCGTACGAAGTGCTATGACCCGGATCAAATTGAAATGACCTTTTCCAATGACCTTACAAGATTCAAATGAACTGGAACAAACAACTTGAAATCTTATGTTTTTATTTATAACTCCTTACACCCGTTGACTTGATTGGATTTGATAGGGCCGCACCCACTAACCCAACAACATGATTGGGCCGCCAATTTGGGTCGACAAAAATGATAAGATTCAATTTTATAGGACCTCAAAAATTCACTTAGTTGACAATAACAATTGTTCAAATCAATCCGATTGGACCTCCAAGCCCACTAAACCGACAACATCAATAGTCACAATTCAATTTCACATGTAAACTGTCAATTATCATGAATGATGTGCCAAGTACTCAAATCACATATACGTTGATTTTAATATCTTGATATACTCAATTCACAACCCAATGCTCATTGGACCTTTCATTTTTAGTGTTCTGACACAATTTAATGATCACATGAAATCCTAATTCAAAACCAACAAACACTTTGATTGAACCGTCCAACTTTAATCACGTGATTAACTGAACCAACTTTCAAACAGACAGGATTTCAAACGTTCAGGTGCTTGATTTCAAACTGTCACGTCCTCAAACGGACAACAATTTCAAACAGTCACAGGTTCAAACGGTCAGGTCTGTTTCAAACTGTCAGGACTGTTTCAAACGGTCATGTGCTAGTTCAAACGAGATGTCCTCTTTCAAACGGGATGGACAGTTTCAAATGATAGTTCAAACGGGACGGACAGTTTCAAACGATAGTTCAAACGGGACGGCCTCTTTCAAACTATAGTTCAAACGGGAGGGTCACTTTCAAACGATGTCGGACACAAAAACTCAGATATCTCCTAAACGACTAGGAATTTGGATCTGAAACTTGATAGGGTTATAGATCAGAGCTTTCTAATTCACCAAATGCCAAAAGTCTCTAATCTAATCATAAAGCTCCTATTTATAGGCCTTGACTATTAATGAGATTTCTCATTAATTACAATTATGCCACCTTGCCTTTTTGACTAGCTATCTCATCATAACGACTCGTTTTCTTTTGTTTCTTGCTACGACTCGGATTGACGAAGGCTATAGACATAAATGCACTAACAAAGACTTATCATAGGACATATTTAACCATCCGAACGCATAGTTACACAAATGACCCGTTAAAGTAGCGTAAACTATCTTAACGAGTCATAACGGGTCAAAAGCACTTAGTATCCTTTCCAAATCAGAATGTTGAGTTTGTTAAACTATATCACATGAGTCCCAACACTAATTTGGTTTATAAGACTTCATTCTATCCGAATCCTCAGACTAAAGTTCCGTTACACTAACATAGTTATCCGACACATTAGGACGCACTTGAGCTTTGTTTATTCTATTGATCAAGGACACTTTCGCAATCCCAAGTGAGTACACAGTTCCCTTATTTTCTGCTTTCATATATTTTGGGGTGATCCATATGTGCCAAACTATCTTTTGAATATACAAGTTTACTACGATTAGCTCATGTGAGTACATAGTTCCCCTCTTTTATGTTTTGCAAATGTTTTGGGGTGACTCATATGTGCTAAATCATTTTCAAGTTTTCAAAAACAAAGTCAATGGTTTATATAAAACAATACAATTTAAATAATGTGATCAACTTGTTGGTGCGTTATCCATGACACGAATGACATTCATTAGCTTTGGCCGAGCCGACCAGTAGTATGTTATGGCACCATAGGACTGACAATCCCGTTAGCAGACTGTCCACTAGATTTGGTGGAAGTTTGGGTAACGACAGAAACTCTTTCTGATTAAAAAATCATTTGTTGATATGTTAGTCTAGTTAAAGAGACCCTTTGGTGGTCTATTAAAGATACCCTTTGGTGGTATAGTCAACACATGTTTGAATATATTCATTAAAGAACGACCAAAGGTTTTCACAATTAAAACACGGACAATTGATTGATGACACGGAAAATTGGTTTATGACACTAACAAATGGTTTATGACACATACATTGGTTTATGACACGAACAAATGGTTTATGACACATACAATGGTTTATGACACGTACAATGGTTTATGACACGAACAAAAGGTTTATGACATGTACAAATGGACGATTGGTTTATGCTAAGCGATTTAGATAATGAGACAGGTGTAATATGATAAAAGAATGCTGGATACGCCGCTGGTACTTCCTATATATAAGTGCTTCTATCGGATTATATACCGTAGCATTATCCGAATCACTTGGACAAATGTTTTTAAATGATGTCACACATTGATTTTCACTTAAAGATATAAACCAAATGAAGTTTTCTTTTAAATCAATTTACTACTCGGTTTTACAAAAGAAATGTTTTGGTCAAGATTCACGGAAACAAGGTTTTCACAAACATAAACCAACATGTTTTAGTTGGTTTATTATATTGCAATATCAAACACTTTGATACAAGGTCTTCACTTATCGACTCTCGTAGTCAGACGCGGTGTTGCAATATGTATACAAAGTCATGAATTTGACGCACTCACAAAACCTATGTACTCGCCAAATTTTTATGCTGACTCTCTTTTCACATATGTTTCAGGAGCTTTTGTTTGATGACATGACTGCTTACTTCACATAGGTTGGACGCGGGCCTTAGTGACTTTAAAACATGAAAGATAATTTATTTTTATTTTGTTCTCTGTTTATCCCAAGACAATGTAAACAAATATCCTAATAATACAAAACTTTAAATACCATGTGTTGTGAAACAATTCCTATAACATGACTCCCCAACGTTTTTGCCGCGTTTTGTTGTTTTAGCGGTCGGGGTGTTACACAAGGCATTCGAGTTTCGTTGCCGGTGGGTTCGGTTTTCAAAAACATGAAAAACAGAGCGAAAAACATGCGAAACGGAGTCTGTTTAGCTAACCTGGGGCGCGTTTAAGACATGATAACAAACCTAAACATTGGGAATCAGTTGATAATCATCCCCCACCCCCAAAACCACCCTTGACTAAGTCTATGACACCTGTGCCTCCACGGCCATCAAACAATTACTGTATCAATGAAATATTGTATTTCATACTTGGGACATGTACAAATATGTGTATCCTTTGCACATTATCAATTCTTGTTCGATTTCAAGCTTTAAATCGCTTTCTGGAAGGTTATACGCGCACTGATGCGTAAATATAACTCGTTTAATGCAACGAACGCTCCGAAATAGTGAAATAGGCTTAACATACCTTAAATAACCTTTACATAACTTAGAAATAAGTTTTGAAGGCTTTGGTATGGCAAAATCGAGTTAAATCGCTTACAGGGACTAAAGTTGACAAACTGCGAAAGTATGCCAATTTGAACTGTAACAGACATTCCGGAACATGACCATAAGTTAAACATACCATAAATATCCTTTACATATCTTAGCAATAGGCTTTGAGGTGTTCGGTGTGCTAAAATAAACCTTTGGGTCATTCAGGGACGAAAAGCGTCAAAAAGTGCACAAGTTTGCATTTTCGCGCATAACTTACGTTCTGAATACATCCGGACATCCAAAAATTTATGTAAGCACTAAAATATTTTATTTTAGTGTTTGGCATAAGAAAAATCCATTCGTCACGCCATTTGGATCGTTTTTCGCGCTTATGCGCATTCCGTCGTAATTAAGCGAACATCGCGATCGTACGGCCAAACGAACCGACACCCGAGATATTTTTGAACACATTTTAAGTTCCCTATACTTTATCTTCATTTTAGAGCTTTGAAATGGGGTTAACGGGCCTTAAACATGTCGGAAATAGCTCAAAACACTAAGAGGGACCAAAAGTGTAATTCTGTGAAAGTAGGTCCTTGCGCACCTCAACACTCTGAGTGTTACGGTGCGCAAACAGGGGTCAGATGCAGAAAATCGTTTTTGACTGCTGTTATCGGCTCTTCAACCCCTCCAAAGGCCAATGCCACATGTTGATACCTGATGGTGGGGGGCCAATTGTTGTTCCATAACTTTCCAACACATGTACGGATGAGATTAAAGCGCGATATTCGATAAACGATCCTAACGGTGGACCATTTCCTATAAATACCCTACCCCTATTTGCTTCAAACTCACCCTTGATCTGATCATTTCCCTAAGTTGGAGTTGCAACACTTCATACCTGGGAATTTCAGATCAAACTTCCATTCTTGGACCTCTTGTAAGTCCTCTTTCATGCTTTTATGCGTTTTTAGCTTGAAAGTCAAACTGCGTTTGACTTTCTGCATTGACCAGCTTATGGTCAATGCGAAGTTCGTTTGAACTTCATAACATGAGCGTGATCACGATGGTTATAGTCCCTAGTGACTATACCTACTGATTTCCACGTTATCTAGGCTCAGTGACGAGTTGTAGTTTCGGCCAAAATGCGTGTTATTGCGTATTTTGTAACCAAAATACTTTTAGGTATCAAAACCGTTTGTTTTGATACCAAACATGTTTTCTAAACTTAGTTAAGCATGTTTTAACATGCTTAGCTCGTCACTTTTAGTTTAGTGCTTATATAGGGTCGTAAGGTAAGCGATCTAAACAATCGCTTATACTTTCGAACCTGACCCGTTTGGTCAATCATTAGGATCCGACCAAACACATTAGGTGACCATAGTATATAGGGAATAACCTTCCGAGGTTATACCTTATGGTCGCTTCGTTTAAGTAGTTGTATGATAGGTAGTTTATATGCCTTAGGTAAATTACCAAAATGCCCTTTTTACGCCAAAATTCATTTTAAGCATATGTAACTTAACTTTTGGTATCTAAACTGATTTGGTAACAATATTAGACATGTTAAGGCATATTTTACTTGTCATAGGACTAGTTAGGTGTTCCGAACGCGTTTTACGCGGACGACGCGTTAAAGTAGCATAAGCTACCTAAACGGGTCGTAATGGGTCGTAAGCACTTAGGTTAGGTTTCATTTTAGTATGTAGGCCTTGTTAAACCATATTACATGAGTTCCCCTACTCATTTGGTTTACGAGCCTCATTCTATCCGATCTTCCGATTATAGGTCCGGTTTATTAATGTAGTTACCTATATTAGGTGCCGTTTGATATCCGTGATCTCTAGCATTGTTTGGTTGTTACTCAAGGACTACTAAGCAATCTCAAGTGAGTACATAGACCCCTCTTTTACTGTTTTCCAAACATTTTGGGGTGAAACACATGTGCCTACTTGTTACTTTCATGCTTTCCTGTTTTCACATCATATACTTGCTATGTTTATTAGTACATTTATAGTACATGATTTCAATACATTTTATGCTATGTATGCCCATTGTGTGCATACTTAGTACATCACTTTACAATACATTATATGCTATGTATGCCCGTTGTGTGCGTACTTAGTACATTATGTTACATTACATTCTATGCTATGTATGCCCATTGTGTGCGTACTTAGTACATTATTTTACATTACATTTTATGCTATGTATGCCCATTGTGTACGTACTTAGTACATTATTTTACATTACATTTTATGCTATGTATGCCCATTGTGTGCGTACTTAGTACATCATTTTACATTACATTTTGTGCTATGTATGCCCATTGTGTGCATACTTAGTACATTTATTATTCATCACATGCTTACATTCTGATATGATATTTGGTTTGTTTTGATGGATCAATATACATTCATTAAAACCGATCATGTCGTTCGTTAGTAGGTAGTGGTACCATAGGAATTGACAACTCCCGTTCCGGACATCCTAGGTAGGTTTGGATGAAAGGAATGACCGAATTCGATTCTCATAACTTAGATAAACCTTTAATTTGTTTAAGGGTTTATCGCCTCAGTCTCAAGGCTTGGATGTATGCATTCTCACAATACCGCATAGATGTCTGTATCAGTATAGCATGCATTTCCACAAAACATAACTTTGATTTAAACCAAGTTTTACTCCAATACTTTGTTTTGTGCATTTCACCTGTGGTTTAGTTGACGCATTTCACTAGCCATACATATCATTTTGATTACACATTACATGATTTACATTTGACACATAAACATTTTTGACATTTGTTATACATTACATGATTTACATCTTGACATAAACATTTTGACATATTATTCAATACATTTGACAATTGGTTTAAACATAGACATCTTACCTTGTTGGTTTGGTTTGAGTAAGTGATTTAAGTAACGAGGCGTGTGTAATATGATACAAGCATGGTGGATACGCCGCTGGTACTTCCTATATATAAGTGATTGTATGGTATTACATATCGTAGCGTTATTTGAATCATTTCAATTTGGACATATAACATTTTATACAAATAACATACTTTTCACAATACATTGTTTTACAAACAACTTAATTTATACAACTCATTTCACATGGTTATTAACTTAACCATGTATTATTCTTTTATACATATATATCATTTGGTTTATTTATCACTTTTCAAATGATTTACAAGACAAAGCAAATTATAAGGTTCATGACTAAACATTTTCTTAAACATAAGTCATGAATTCTATTTTCACAAAACCTATGTATCTCATAGGCATTTTTATGCTGACGTACCTATTTTCACATGTGTTTCAGGATATGATGCATAGGATTTATCAAGATACACTTAGGCGGACTTGGGCCTTAGTGACAATAAAAAATATGCAAGACTAGTTATTTATGTTATATTTCTTTGATTGTCAAGACATTGTAACTCTTTTAATCAATAAAACAATATTTCAATTTCCATGTGTTATGAAACAATGATTCTGTTACAACACTCCCCGACGTTTCCGCCACGCTTTGTTGTTTTACGTGGTCGGGGTGTGACAGAAAAGTTGGTATCAGAGCTCATGGTTATAGGGAATTAGGTTATTAGTAATGCTTTGACCTATTCTATAACCTTCCTAGGACCCTAACGCGAGTTTACTTGCGTTTAGTCATAAAACAATATTGTCACCTATCCTTAGGCGACAACCACAACAAGAACATAAATTTCAAAACCGCTTTGAAAACTAATCATCTGTTCTAGGATGATTGATTACTAGGTTTTGAACTCTCTATTGTAAGGTTTTGAACCCTCTGTTATAAGGTTTTGAACCCTCTAAGTTTTCAAATCTCGTCAAAGTTTGGGTTGTAGAATGTGAACACGTGCAAACTGGAAGAGTGAATGCCTGTACCCTGAGTTTTCTGTCGAAGGCTAGAGTGTTCGTACAAATTCGCAGTATCGGACCAGTCACTCTTACCTGGGAACTCTTGGGGTGAGTGTTCACTTATAGGCGACCATGTCTTCAGTGATACATTAATATGACCCGTTTACTTTGATTTGCCACTGTCTCATTTGTTTGCCTTTGGTAACAAACAAATGATTGCAAATTCTTATGCATTGCCATTCTGTATTGTTTATCCGATGACGTTTCACTTGTTTCTCCCTATGTCTTTCATTTCCTTCTAGAATGTCTCTTCCTCTCAGCAACGGTCAAATGTCCGAGCAAACAGCAAATAGGCGAAGTGATTCTGAAGACTGTGGATTTAGGCATTGCCATGTCTCGTCTCAACAATGAAGCCTCTCGTCTCAACAATGAAGCCTCTCGTCTCAACAATGAAGCCACTCAAGAGCCACCAAAGGAAGCAGAAGTCAAGCCAACACCAAAATCAAGGAAGCGTAAGGCTTCCAGGAAACCCGCAGCAGTTACACCTAATCAAGCGGGACCTAGCCAAGTGACAGCGCTACCAGCCAGAAAGCCATACAACGGAACTGCACCCGTGTGCAACCAATGTAGCCTTCATCATCAGGCTAGTGTGAAGTGTTGCAAATGCCAAATTTGTGGACTTATAGGTCATACGGCAAGGGTTTGCCCAACTACAGCAGTACCAAATCAAGCAGGACCCATCCGGGTGGCAACACCACCTGCTAAGAAGCAATACAAGGGAACGACACCAATATGCGACAAATGTAATGGGCATCACCAAGCTCACTTACCGTGTCGTCTGTGTGTATCATGTGGGCGAGTTGGTCACCTGGCAAGTGCTTATCGATGTAACCCGAACCAAGGTGGTCCGAATCAACCACAAGCCGACTCTGCTCAAGCTCGTTTCTCACCAGGGTCTTGCTACAACTGTGGCGAGATGGGCCATTTCCTAAGGGATTGCCCAAAGCTTGCTAATGCAAATCCAACCCACGGATAAGCAGTTGGCTGATTAGAAGATGTTGTTGTCTTATGCTTTTGTTTCTTCTATATCTTGTAATGTGAAACAATCTGTTTTGATTATAAAGAAATTGTTGTTCACAATTCTGATATACGAGTGTAGTTACATGAGTAAATGGAAATTCTCTATGATACCTGTATTAAGGAACTATGTTCCTTACAAACTACTCTTGTGATTCTCTCTTTCAAATGATCGCTCATGATTCCCTCGAAACTTTGAAGTACTCGTTTCACTCTAAGAAACAAAGTACAGAAAATAAAGTGACATTATGAGTAATCATGCTTCTGCACATCTGTGCCTTTGAATCTTTGGTTAGATAACTAAGGGTATTTTCAAATCTCATACCCATTACGTTGTGATTTTTCAACATACACAGTACAAGTATTTCAAAAACAATCTTCATGATCTCAAAACATTTCATATAGTTTGAAAACAATTTTTTTGAAAGCATTGTCTATGTTATTTCAAAAACATTGGCTATGTTTTCAAAAACAACCTTCATAATTTCAAAATGTTTCATATAGTCTGAAAACAATATTAACACAGTACATTTTCTCATCAAGTGCATGATTTCGAAAAGCATTTTTCATATTTTCAGAAACCTCATACCTAATTTCAAAAATTTCATCTCGCATGATTTTAAAACAATATTTTTTATAAATATATACCTACCTAATACACCTACTTTATGATTTCAAAGGTATTATATATAAGGTTTCAAAAACATTGAACACATTTTTTTTAAGAACCCCATGCATAGTTTTCAAAAATATTTTCTTCATACATTGACTTAACTTTCAAATTTCGCTTCATATGTCGCCTTGGCATATCTGGCATCCCAACTTCATAAGCATTTTACTTCATGTTTTGACCTAAGCACATCAAGTGCAAAGTTTCAAAACATCTTCAACTTCTAAAATCCATATGGGATCTTTTTATCTTCACATTTAGACCCTTGTGGATGATTATCATTCAAATCAGAGTCCTTGATTTGATTCCTTATGTACCTAAATTCGAACATTTCGGTTCCTTATAATCGAAATCAAAATTTTCTTTTAAAAATCTTTCTATCTTTATAGTTAGATTCTTGATAATGTTTAAAGTACCAAATGAAATCCACGAGATGGATTCCTAGTGTGCTTTAAATACATGTGCTCTGTTAGCAAAACTAATTAACAAATTAAAGATCTAGATAAACAATCTTTGTGGTTATATGACTATGTGTTTATGCATCTTGTGTTTTCTTTTATGCATTTTGTGTTTTTGTATACTCTGGATATTCGTTATCCAAATCCTCGTAGAATCTTTCATATCTTCATATGAGGGATTCGTAGTAGGATATTCAAAAAGGTACTACCTTAAATCCTTAATGGGCTTCTATGTAATAGTTAAGACCCTTGGATTATATAGTACCACTCCATGATTCATAAGAGACCCTTTTTGGGGTCAAGTCAAAAAGATTGATTCAAAAATCTGGTTAAGAATGACATGTGATGATATAAGCTGAAGAGACTCCTTGGTTGTCTATTAAAATCATTTATTGATTTAATAAAAGGGACCCTATGGTGGTCTAGTCACACTCATCATAGGTTTGTTGATTTGGTTTTCCCCTACACATTATAAAATAGACTGTGTGAACTATGCAAGGAATTGTCTAATTATGGACGCGTACATAATTATGAGATTCAGTGCACGGTAACCACAGTAAGATTTATTATGTGTAAGAACCGATAGTGACAACAATTACGAAATGAGAACAATGTAATGGAGGTACGGTGGACGCACCAATGACGCTTCATATACTTGTATATAAGTATCCCTCTTACATTGCAATCATGATGTTATTAAAGTTACTAGAAGTTCAGAACCCTAACCAATTTTGTTCGATCTTTTCAACTTCATGTTTTAAACTCTCACAAGTTTCCTCTAAATAAAATTTCGGGACGAAATTTCCTACAGTAGGGGAGACTGTGACACCTGTGCCTCCACGGCCATCAAAAAAATACTGTATCAATGAAATATTGTATTTCATACTTGGGACATGTACAAATATGTGTATCCTTTGCACATTATCAATTCTTGTTCGATTTCAAGCTTTAAATCGCTTTCTCGAAGGTTATACGCGCACTGATGCGTAAATATAACCCGTTTAATGCAACGAACACTCCGGAATAGTGAAATAGGCTTAACATACCTTAAATAACCTTTACATAACTTAGAAATAAGTTTTGAAGGCTTTGGTATGGCAAAATCGAGTTAAATCGCTTACAGGGACTAAAGTTGACAAACTGTGAAAGTATGCCAATTTGAACTGTAACAGACATTCCGGAACATGAACATAAGTTAAACATACCATAAATATCCTTTACATAGCTTAGAAATAGGCTTTGAGGTGTTCGGTGTGCTAAAATAAACTTTTGGGTCATTCAGGGACTAAAAGCGTCAAAAAGTGCACAAGTTTGCATTTTCGCGCATAACTTACGTTCTGAATACATCCGGACATCCAAAAATTTATGTAAGCACTAAAATATTTTATTTTAGTGTTTGGCATAAGAAAAATCCATTCGTCACGCCATTTGGATCGTTTTTCGCGCTTATGCGCATTCCGTCGTAACTAAGCGAACATCGCGATCGTACGGCCAAACGAACCGACACCCGAGATATTTTTGAACACATTTTAAGTTCCCTATACTTTAAATTCATTTTAGAGCTTTGAAATGGGGTTAACGGGCCTTAAACATGTCGGAAATAGCTCAAAACACTAACAGGGACCAAAAGTGTAATTCTGTGAAAGTAGGTCTTTGCGCACCTCAACACTCTGAGTGTTACGGTGCGCAAGCAGGGGTCAGATGCAGAAAATCATTTTTGACTACTGTTATCAGCTCTTCAACCCCTCCAAAGGCCAATGCCACATGTTGATACCTGATGGTGGGGGGCCAATTGTTGTTCCATAACTTTCCAACACGTGTACGGATGAGATTAAAGCACGATATTCGATAAACGATCCTAACGGTGGACCATTTCCTATAAATACCCCACCCCCATTTGCTTCAAACTCACCCTTGATCTGATCATTTCCCTAAGTTGGAGTTGCAACACTTCATACCTGGGAATTTCAGATCAAACTTCCATTCTTGGACCACATGTAAGTCCTCTTTCATGCTTTTATGCGTTTTTAGCTTGAAAGTCAAACTGCGTTTGACTTTCTGCATTGACCAGCTTATGGTCAATGCCAATTTTGTTTGAACTTCATAACGTGAGCGTGATCACGATGGTTATAGTCCCTAGTGACTATACCTACTGATTTCCACGTTATCTAGGCTCAGTGACGAGTCGTAGTTTCGGCCAAAATGCGTGTTATTGCGTATTTTGTAACCAAACTACTTTTAGGTATCAAAACCGTTTGTTTTGATACCAAACCTTTTTTCTAAACTTAGTTAAGCATGTTTTTACATGCTTAGCTCGTCACTTTTAGTTTAATGCTTATATAGGGTCGTAAGGTAAGCGATCTAAACAATCGCTTATACTTTCGAACCCGACCCGTTTGGTCGATCATTAGGATCCGACCAAACACATTAGGTGACCATAGTATATAGGGAATAACCTTCCGAGGTTATACCTTATGGTCGCTTCGTTTAAGTAGTTGTATGATAGGTAGTTTATATGCCTTAGGTAAATTACCAAAATGCCCTTTTTACGCCAAAATTCATTTTAAGCATATGTAACATAACTTTTGGTATCTAAACTGATTTGGTAACAATATTAGACATGTTAAGGCATATTTTACTTGTCATAGGACTAGTTAGGCGTTCCGAACGTGTTTTACGTGAACGACACGTTAAAGTAGCATAAGCTACCTAAACGGGTCGTAAGCACTTAGGTTAGGTTTCATTTTAGTATGTAGGCCTTGTTAAACCATATTACATGAGTTCCCCTACTCATTTGGTTTACGAGCCTCATTCTATCCGATCTTCCGATTATAGGTCCGGTTTATTAATGTAGTTACCTATATTAGGTGCCGTTTGATATCCGTGATCTCTAGCATTGTTTGGTTGTTACTCAAGGACTACTAAGCAATCTCAAGTGAGTACATATACCCCTCTTTTACTGTTTTCCAAACATTTTGGGGTGAAACACATGTGCCTATTTGTTACTTTCAGGCTTTCCTGTTTTCACATCATATACTTGCTATGTTTATTAGTACATTTATAGTACATGATTTCAATACATTTTATGCTATGTATGCCCATTGTGTGCATACTTAGTACATCACTTTACAATACATTATATGCTATGTATGCCCATTGTGTGCGTACTTAGTACATTATTTTACATTACATTTTATGCTATGTATGCCCATTGTGTGCGTACTTAGTACATTATTTTACATTACATTACATTTTATGCTATGTATGCCCATTGTGTGCGTACTTAGTACATCATTTTACATTACATTCTATGCTATGTATGCCCATTGTGTGCATACTTAGTACATTTATTATTCATCACATTCTTACATTCTGATATGATATTTGGTTTGTTTTGATGGATCAATATACATTCATTATAATCGATCATGCCGTTCGTTAGTAGGTAGTGGTACCATAGGAATTGACAACTCCTGTTCCGGACATCCTAGGTAGGTTTGGATGAAAGGAATTACCGAATTCGATTCTCATAACTTAGATAAACCTTTAATTTGTTTAAGGGTTTATCGCCTCAGTCTCAAGGCTTGGATGTATGCATTCTCACAATACCGCATAGATGTCTGTATCAGTATAGCATGCATTTCCACAAAACATAACTTTGATTTAAACCAAGTTTTACTCCAATACTTTGTTTTGTGCATTTCACCTGTGGTTTAGTTGATGCATTTCACTAGCCATACATATCATTTTGGCTACACATTACATGATTTACATTTGACACATAAACATTTTTGACATTTGTTATACATTACATGATTTACATCTTGACATAAACATTTTGACATATTATTCAATACATTTGACAATTGGTTTAAACATAGACATCTTACCTTGTTGGTTTGGTTTGAGTAAGTGATTTAAGTAACGAGGCGTGTGTAATATGATACAAGCATGGTGGATACGCCGCTGGTACTTCCTATATATAAGTGATTGTATGGTATTACATATCGTAGCATTATTTGAATCATTTCAATTTGGACATATAACGTTTTATACAAATAACATACTTTTCACAATAAATTGTTTTACAAACAACTTAATTTATACAACTCATTTCACATGGTTATTCACTTAACCATGTATTATTCTTTTATACATATATATCATTTGGTTTATTTATCACTTTTCAAATGATTTACTAGACAAAGCAAATTATAAGGTTCATGACTAAACATTTTCTTAAACATAAGTTATGAATTCTATTTTCACAAAACCTATGTATCTCACAGGCATTTTTATGCTGACGTACCTATTTTCACATGTGTTTCAGGATATGATGCATAGGATTTATCAAGATACACTTAGGCGGACTTGGGCCTTAGTGACAATAAAAGATTTAGGACTAGTTATTTATGTTATATTTCTTTGATTGTCAAGACATTGTAACTCTTTTAATCAATAAAACAATATTTCAATTTCCATGTGTTATTAAACAATGATTCTGTTACAACACTCCCCGACGTTTCCGCCACGCTTTGTTGTTTTACGTGGTCGGGGTGTGACAAAGTCAACGGGGCCTAGGGGGTTCTAGACTATTCTTTGGAATTAAATAACATATATATACATATTATATATATATATATATATATGTATTTTAATTAAAACCAAAATTCTCATAATTTTACACCTTTCCACACACACATCAGAAAAACTGCTGAGATTTAGCAAGAACAAGATCTGAATCAAGGTATAACACTAGTGTTGATTAACTTTTCTTATGCTTTATGCTTAAAACATGGGTTTTGATAAAAAGGAACAAATTTAACCATGAAAATTTAAGGGCTTTGATCAAACATGGGTTGTTTTAAGATTCTTAGGGCATAAAAAGATCATACATGGCTGGGGGTTATGTAAAAACATACTAAAACACAACCTATTCGACATAAACCGAACAAACAAAACCCTAATCGAAAAATAACAATTCTAAAGCTTGATTGACATGGGTATTTGCATATTTGTGTTGCTTATGGTCTATAGGTACTCAACAAAAGGATCTTTCACTTTTGGAAGCACAAGAGTTGCTTGAAAACGCAAGAGGCGTTAGTTATAATTCCCGACAAGGGAATATAGGGCCTACATAATTGTTTATAGCATAACTTGGTCCGTGGGTACTGGATGAACTTTAAATTTGGTGTGCTGATCACATTAGTTGAACATGAGTTCCCTATAAAATTTTAGAATTTTATAAATTCTTGGGTGATTTTTAGTGAATTTTTAACTCTTGTAAAGGATTAAATTCGGGAAATATACAAAACAAGCTTGATAAATCATCAAAAATTACAAGGTTGTTGGTTTTGATATATAAAATATTATGGAAAAGTTTGGGGACCCTTGACTAAGTTTAATCATGTTTTTTTAAAAATCACGTTTTCGTGAATTTTCGGCAGAAGGAAACACAATGTAACCAAGTCAGAAAAATCTCAATTTTTTTCCAGAAAGTTTTTGGATACATTGGGACACTTTTGTGAATTTTTGGGAATTTTTGGAAGTTGGATCATGTTAGACGCCAATTATTCGGTTAAATACAGTTTTAAAATGAATTTATTAAATCGATAAATTAACTTTATAAATTCTGAAAATATTTTTCCAGAGTTCTATATATTTTTACCAAATTATATAAAAGTGTTCAGAATTTTACAAGTTATATACATTGAATAACAATTTTTTGGGATTAAAATTGCATTATTTTAAACAAAACCGACAATTTAAACGCGTAACAAGCGTGCCGGAACCGTAAACTGACCAATGGCTAAACTGGCAATAATTGGAACATTGGACTTATTCTGAACTGTTCCGGGGTAAGATGGGTACTTGGGGTACCTTACATGCCAGTTTGGGAAATTCCCCGACGGTGAAAACGGAAACTAAAATTTAGGCAACCTGTGTCCTCGAAACGCCCGAACTCTCTTAATATAAATTTGATCATTTTTAATAGACAATACATTGGAACCCTCCATATGATCATATAATTTTCCGAACATGTAGAACAAGCAACCGGGACCGTCACGTAAAACGAGGCACGGAAGCCGAACTGAACTTTGACACTCAGATAATACCCACAGCCCTACCATTATGCTATAGGTCGATTCTCGGATGAATATACCCATCCAAGAACAAGTTATGACCATTACCGATCCGGACCCTGATTTCGATAATTAACCCAAAACTGCCTGATAACAGGACTGAAGTAGTTGCAAACTGACACCTATCCATTGTGTGATTGCAGTGCATTTCTTATCCAGTAAGTTTTCACTGCCCCATTTTCAAATTGTTTTCATGTTTTACCTGGGGTGAATTGCATGTTACATACGTACAAACTTGCACATGAATACATGACTTGATGTGAATTATCTGAGTTATACTAACACACGAAAAGTCCCCACAAACACGAGTAATCAACTATATGTTGCTGGATGTGTGAATAGTACTACTGGTTTGACAAACCCAATTGAGATGGTACGAATGCCATGGGTTCTACTGCAATTGCACATGTCCATGCACTTCTATGAGCACGCTATGTGGTGTTAGACATAGCTACTTT